>JBBPNR010000337.1:0-27534 GCA_038091015.1 Boletus vermiculosoides
AGCAGTGTGAAATGTCACTGGATTGATGTGCATAGAAGCATCGGAGTCAGACCCGGGAGTAAAAAATAAATCTTCTGGGATGTCGGCCTCTTTCCCTTCGATGTCTATCAAGGTGGGCCAAGCCTCCCAGACTGATCAGTTGTAAAACATTGTAAAACAAAGATGCGTAGAGAAGATGCTGGACGGAGACCGCATCATCTCGCCTGCCAGTGGGTGGCTTCGATCCGTATCCCGGAACGTCGTTGTCCAACCAAATCCCAGCAAGTGCTTGGAATATAGTAGACCCAGTGTGCTCCAACTGTCGAATGAGCCCAGGTGATCTAACGATGCCTTATAGTACTCACAGCTTTGTGTATGCCGAGGGCTGTAGAAACATATTTCAGTGGGACGACACTCGGCACAATGACCACTAACAAGACTTCTAGAGGGTCAGCATGGCAGGGCGTAGAAGTGCGGAACTTACGCGGGGAAAATCCTACACCACCAGCAAAGGAGATAATTCCAGGCAAGGGGCTTCTTGTCCGTCGCGGTGGCGCTGCCAGCCATGCATAACAGAACATGGTCAGAAGAGAAGAAAGCGTGAACATCCATATAGTAGCTCTCGGGCTATTGATGCGATCTACCAGGTATCCGCTCTGGCTCAAGATGTTCATTCGAATTCGATACAAGATTATGCTGTCGACAAGAAGATATGATGCTTGCATACTGGCAGTCGCTTCGCTTAGATTATACCGCTTCTCAAGTACGTTCCTGACAGAGGAGTGAGTAACATCACAAGGGAGTGTTATCCCTAACGCAGCTAGATGAGTGAATGGTGACCACACCACTCCGCACAGCACGTTCAGGCCGATATATCTTCCGACAAGTCAACAGAGGTGTGAAGTGGGAAAGAATGGACTCACGCCAAAAACACATCACCGAGTAGTCCTTCAGGCTTACACGGTGTTTTTTGGAAACCCTCTCGAGAGCCATTGCCTCAGGGATACTGTAAACAGCGCGTCGCCGAGCCTGATGCCGGACCTCGGAAGCTCCGAGAGTTATTCCGGATCCTATGATCAGCCAGTGGGATGCGAACATGTGGACGAGATTAATGATGAAAGAGAAGCCCGCCAATGCGCTCGCAACATAAAATGGTGCATGGCGCCCCAAAGGCGACAGAGAGGGGATAGGATGTGCGGGCTGACAGAAATGACGCACATTTCCCAGCGACAAGACCCATGGCCATCGACTTGCCTAGTCCATGCGAGTAAAAGAATCATACGATGATGGATTCTTGGACAACTGCGAGCGGACTTGAACCAAGGCCATAGATGAATAACCCGAGAGTCATCGTACGGACACTTTGCTGTGTGTCTCCAAAGAGAAGGAGCACCTGACCTTTGCTGATCGTGAGACAGGCCCGGTTCAGTGTGGTGTGGAGCTTACCGAGGAAAACCACTCCGGTCGCAAAAATGCCGGCAGGGGTGGTCCCAAGTTTGCTGGCCAGCGCTCCGCCAATGAGGGGAGTCCAGGTACCGTTTAGGCTAAAAGCAGATATCAAGAGGCTAAATTCGGTGTTGGAAGTCCCAAGTTCTCGAGACAGCCGGGACTTGAGAGGAATAAGGGTGTATGACGCGCTGCTCAGATGTAAGCTCGAAGCTTTCACCAAGGAAAGTGATGTACTAATGGCTTCCAATGCTGAAAGAACAAGCGCATAGAAGTGCAAGGGTCCGTATGAAGATTGCTCTAGCGGGAGATATCACTTGGGTGCCCAGGGGAGAATCAGTTACTATACATTGGGTAGAATCGGTGTGAAGTTGGTCACTGATTGTGACGCTGTCTCCGGGAGACGGTTGAATGGATCCTCTGTGGATTCTCTGTCATTGCCGGTACGGTGCTTGGGGAATACTCTAGCGAGATCGAGCCATGCATGAGAGCAGACAAAACACCCTTATCAGATAAAATTTAGACCGCTTGATAGCGAATGAATGACTAATCCATATTATGTATGCACATCCCCTATAATGTCCACTTCCGACCCTACACATAAAAGCTAGAGTGCTGTTGTCATAGTCCAACCGATCATTAAGCTTCGCGTCTTTGGTCATACCAGTCTGCGAGATTCACTCACGTAGCTCCGCTTGCTCGTTCGCAGCCACATGCACGTTGCTAGCAGTGTCAGGGCACACAATCCGAACTCCACCCACCCCACAGCCTCCACAGTGAGGGTTTCTCTGCAACTGCTGACGCTGCTCAGATCTTGGGTTTGAGAGCAGGGCGAGCTTGGGTTCACGAACCCAGAAGAACCTGATATCCAGTTGCAGTCGCCTCCAGCCCGCGTGCCATGCATCATGCCCGCAGCGACTCCCTGTTGGAAAGCAGCCTTATAGACACTGGTCGTCAATGTGTCACTAGTGAGCGCACTTACCCAGAGCACTGTGGTTATAACTAGCCAAATGATGGAGCTTGCTATGCTGGCGAGGAAGTGCACGGCACCATCCACAATCCAAAGCAGGTAAGCAGTCCCAAACATTGTCGTCCAGACAGCATTGAACTCGAAAAGAATCATCCTACCTTAGATCGTCAGTGACTCATCCGCAACCCTACTCTGAGGCACGCACAACGAATGGTAGCGAGTACTAGGCCAGTTATGATTCTCGTTTCCCGCGCTGATCAGGAAAGCCGTGAGCCCCAGCTCTGCCATCGCACAAATCGTGATGAGGACGAAAAAGAATGGATGGTAATGGGTCTTGATGTAAGGCATTCGTCGAAATCTTCCGGAAGGATTGGAATGAGTGTAAGTCAATGGCTACGAGAAGACAAGGCGAAAGTGTGGACCCGAGCTATTGAAGGTCTCGCACATCGTGGTACGGTCGTGACATCCATGCGAAAAACACGAGGTAGTCCTCCAGAAACCATGGTCCAGAGTACATGTGCGCTATGAACGTAGACCATGTGACTCAGGCGGTCGGACCTCTTTCACGTTGAATCAAAACTAGTTATTGCAACATGTGGATTCAACGTGTCGTGCTAGTGGATCGAGTGGTATGCGTCGGCAAGTTCAATCGCACTGGTTATCATAATCGAAGGCAATTCATGCCGCATCATCATTCATTGCCGCAAGTATTACATTTCAATGCAAGTCTCGCGAGGTTGAGAGCGCCTTCTCGCGTTTTATTCCCTGCAATTTCAGGATCAGATATGCGAGAAACACAGCCGAATATGACAACTTGCCTCCTATGAACCCTGAGGCATGCACGAAGATACAACCATCAATTCCAGTTAACTTGGATAAATTGTCATCTCGATGGCCCCTCCATTCCTCCGGAAGTGCCTTGCGGCTTACAAAGCTATCAGGGGAGACGGGGACGGCTTGAACGCGCCAATTCGCACTGGTTTCGTCAGGGTAAATGACATATAGTGGAAGACCATCTCCGGCAATTCCTTGCTCTGTTTCAAGTTCGAAAAGATGCTCCTGTACCGTGCATGAGGCCAAACTAACTGACCGCATGTAGAGCGAAGCCTACCTTCCACGGAACAAAGCTTTGAAACAAAATGATCCTACCATTTGGATCTTCGTTGTACCGTGTGGAGAGAGCGGAAAGAACTATGTCTCGCGCAGGTAGCCAAGCGTCTGCACAATACCTCAGTCTCCCGAGAAATTCTTCACCAGTAAGTCGCGAGGCGTTGGCGAAGCGCGACTGGTAAACAAGTCAGAAAAAGTATGAGAGCACGTACTTGCACGTACGTCGATGACTTGGGGACTAGTTGGTTCATTCCATGGAGGGTTGAGCCATCTGACTCTGCTTGATAGATCGGTTCGATTGCTGTATCTTGGTTGTTCCTGGGAGGAATACTGTGATATGCCATTGTCGATGGCATCTATAGCCTCGATAAACTCCTACCACGGACATGGGTCATCGAACGGACGGTGATATGTCAGGATTCACCTTGTATATTTTCAACCAAAGTACGTGAACTTTGGGATGGTCAGCCTCGACGTCAATTTGAGTAGCGATGATTTCCTTTCCAAAATGCCTAACTCCAATGACTCAGCCATGCAGTTGCCGCATGAAGACCTTGCACGTACTTGTAAACGAGACCGGCAGACGACAACTTGGTGGTAAATCCGTGACCAAATATCTCTTGGAAACCCCTCTGGTGGTGATCAAAACGCTGCTTGCTTTCGTCATACACCGCACCGACATCAACAACGATGTCGCATGCGTCTAGAACGGCAGGGTCCCTGCTACGCTTTACATCTACAAGACTGTTGAGAATGAGGAAGTGAAAACTCTTCTTGCATGGATACCTGCGGCATGATATGTTTCCGTGAGGCGCAAGAGAAAAACAGCCAACGCTTCGTCACAGTGAAAAGTCCCGTCATGCGTTCCTATCGCCTGCAATTTACTAATGAGGCTGGCATGCTACGAGAACATGATGGTAGCATCACTGAACCTTGACATCCATCCTCTGCCTTTTTACAGTCGGTTGTGCTAGAGGCATGTGTGACTGAGCAAGCGCACGAAACTGGACAGATCGATAAGAGACTGAGTGGCGCTGGACACTTTGGAAAAGGACCAATGGCCGCAACACCGGATCCCAGCCGCGCATTTCAAGCAGGATCAATGAAATATTCCAAGTCTACGAGATGCTGTGCTTTACAGTGTATACACCTATTATTCATCAAGTTGAAAGATGGTGGTTGCAAGCAAAAGTCCACTAAAGTAACGAGTAAAGCGTCAATGAGAGAGAGTAAATACCATGTCAGATAGACATATGAGTGTCTGCAAACCTAGCACAGTCCAAAAGAAATGAGGAGCTCCATCAAGTAGAGTCCTGAGAAGTCCCAGGAAGTATTGCATGCAAGCACATGACCAAACTTGGATCAAACAACGACCAAAACCCCCCCGACGGCGAACCCGACCAACCCAAGCATCCCAGCGCTTCGAATTGCTTCTGCGCCAGCGATGTAGCCATCCGGTGGACCATATATACCACCAGATGCAGTTGCTCCTGGACTTGGCGCACCGCCGCCGGGACCACCGCCATTTGCGCCAGCAACAGTAGAAGGAGCGGTCGGAAGGATAGATGTTGTATTTGCGGTGGTGGTTGCGTTTCCAGCAGCGCTACCCGTGATGCTTGCTGAGCCTGAGATGCTACTTGATCCTGTGGCGGACCCACTGCCGGAGGCAGACTGGCTGGCTGAACTCGGGGCGGAAGTGATGGTAGTCTGCGAGCTGTTACTAGAATAGGGTTAGGATGGGCATCTTCGACATGGTTGGAGAAGTAGATACTTGCGAAGACTAGAGGCAAAAAAATGTAAGCGAAGCAGGGGGATAGAAGGAAGATAAGGAATACCTGGGCAGCAGAAAGGACTGGCAGTGCCAGAGAGGCAAGTAAGACTGAGACTCGCATGACTGCAGGGATGCGAGGAGCGTGGAAGTGTGAGATGACCGCAGTGCTCGTGGTGCGGGCAGTGAGAGAGTGGGATAAAATAATGAGGTCATGGGGGGTCACAAGTCACATCACAGGGGGGGTGTCAGCCCCCAACAGCGGAAGATGGGAGGATGTGCCCGACTGGATCTGTGTATATACGCTCTCTCTTGCCAATTGCCATGTACCCCCTCCCCGTGCAAACTGTCCACCTCGCCCTCCAGTACATCTCCCCTCTCACCGATCCTCTCCCGCCACATCTCATCTCTACCCCTCTTCGCCAGCGACACCACTTCCTCAAAATATCTCCCTCCTCCCCTGTCGAATACTTGTGCTGGCCGTCCCCTGACAGCACCAAAACCATCGACCTTCTTGACCGCTTACCCCTCCTGCTTGATCAAGCTAGCTATCCAACACGTTACACGTCAGACCCCGAGTCTATCTTTGCGCATGTACAGATATCCTCAGGTGCAGAAGGCTTGCGCATGCTCTTCCATTGGGATGACATCCACGGTTGGAAGTATCACGACCTCCGGCTGATGCCATTCCCGCCCTCCTCATCCTCAACTCCGCAAGAATCACTTGCCAGCAACTCCGCATGTGGGGCAGGCTCTCCGCGACTTCCGTCCCTCGATCTTGTTGCTGAAGCCGATCACATCAGCAGCGGAAGTGACGACTCCTATTGGGATGCGTACGGGGCGGCAGGATATGATCTGACCTCTCCTTTACCACCCCGAGGTGAATCAATGTCTGATGCGGCCGAGGGTGAAGATGCGTATTGGGCACAGTACGCTTCTGTGCAAGGTTGCTATTTCCGTTCTAAAGCCTTCTGCAAAAATTCCGCCTAATTCTTCGGCCTTTCTAGGTTCCGCTGATTCCACCGTGCCCTCCCCTCTACCAATCAACCGCAAACTCCGGCCTGTGAATTCCCATGAATCAGCTCCCCCATTCCCATCACAAAATGATCCAATTATTAACGTCCCGGTCGATACGATCCATTCTCGCCCTCTCGCTTCTACACTAGAACCCCCGTCTCCGAATATGCTCGCGCGTCTACTTAGCACGATATCTCCCAGAAAGGACGTCTATTCTTCTGCTATCGATGACCCATATTTATTGCAATCACCTTCAACATATAGTACCGACCCTTCACCAGAACAGACTATCGCAGATTCTGAATTGGTCACACCCCCATTTCCTAACGGATATCTGGATGCATCAATTGTCTCCCCCAATGTGGTCGAGGTCAATGGAGTTCAACTTTCCAAATGCCGTCCACACCCTCTTGGTGGGGCAGAGGATAAAGCGCTCACAGATAGTATCAAAGGGCTTTACTACCTTTGGAAGGCCGGAAGGAAGGAAGAGCCAGATGAAAAAGACAAAAGTGTCTTTTTGCGGATTGTTCAGGCGGCCATTGCGTACGAATGAGTAGACCAAAAATCTATGTTTTGTCATGGAGACAATCACAGAGGGATTGAGTACAAAGCAGCAGCCGTGTGGCAATAAGGATCAAAACCAACATCAGGTCGAGAGGTTGGACGAAACAAGCAGTGAACCAATCCCCAATAATGCAAGATTGATTTCCGCGATAACTTGCGGACCCTGAGGTGTGGACGTAGGAACGGTGGATGTGGTTGATGTTGATGTTGAGGATGGAACAACGGTGGACCCCAAAGAAGTCATGGTCGTGGTTGACGAAGCCATCGATGACGAGGTGGTGGTGGTGGCAACCATGTTGGTAGTGGAAGGAGTGTAAAGGGTAGTTGGCGGTGGCGGAGTCGAGCTTGACGTAGTTGTGCCGCTATTGTAGGACCAAGACCCATAAAGTTCTCCCTGGTTAAGTGGTGCAAAGTACTCGAAAAGACCTTGGCTAAAGTCTAGGCCACCAAACGCGCAGCCAGGACACTAGCGGAGGATGATATAAATGAGTTATGCCAGGCTGCCAAAATTAACAACTTGCCTCATCCGTGATCTGGGCTTGTGCCGTTTTCCCGTTGGCGACAATTGTAATCATCTCGAAGCAATGGGCACCACCATCAAATTCCTGCACGAATAAATACCACAAGCCACGACAAATGCTGGTCTCACTTACAGCAGAATTCAATGCAACGATCTGAACACAGTGGGTGAGCGATTGAACGTGGGGCCGTAATACATCAACAACACGTACAAAATCATTCGGACCGTTCATAGCGCCACAGGCACCTCTGAAAGAGGAACAATTCAGGAAATTTTGCATCAAGCAGGGCGTTGTATGGACTCACTGTCCGTCGTTAAAGTATGTGAAGCCAGCATTCGCGTCTCTTTTGTATTTTGCATCGAATACACTGGACAAGTTATTGATGTGTCGATGTCGAACACGAGGGTTCTCATGTCCGTTCGAGTGTTGAGCTTGACTAGGAGAGTAGGAGAGTAGGAGAACGCTTGAAAGGAGAGACTGTAGATGAAACGAGCGCATATTACAGCACGAAACGCGGCTGGGCAGACTATTAGATCGAGGAAGTGGTTCAGAACCAAAGGTCAGTCATGACTAAATGCAGGCTTTTCCTCCCAGGCACGCCAGATGTTCTCACACTGGTGGTCCCCTGAGGGATGACAGTGTCTAACCCACGACTGAGTACATCCACAAGACAGGTGTACATGTAGCGTTATCGCTTGACGACCATACCACAGCCGTGACTGGGGGGGTTGACGAAGATTTCAAAATTTCGGCTAAGTTGGCACTGTGGCAGGTGAGTAGGTTCCAAGAAATTTGCAATACGGTATGATCTGTGAGACCAAATAATACTCCACCAGCCTGAGCTTATACTCAGTGGATTTTGAGCATTACAGCCAATCAGCCAATGACAAAACAGTCCGGCGGGATCCTTAATTTCCTTTTTGCTAGTCTTCAGCGCTTCAGCTGTGGTCGTCAAGTGATAACGTCACACACCGTCTTTCAGATGCCAGCCAGTCAGCTGCGCCTCGCGCGCTTGCTACAAATTTCTACCCGTAGTTTCTCAGTGTCATCTACCTCCATCTTTCACGGAATCGGGTCGGCCCGCGCGACTGAGGCAATGGCAAAGATCAACGTACCTTACAGTAATCTGAGAAATCGTTGGTTCCCTTGTCGACAATGAACTTATGAATAAGCACGAGATGAGAAACCCAGCGGGACAGATGATCGGCATGATTACAGTTCGTGAGACCAACAACCTTAGGTATACATTGACGGCCGCATCTGGAGTTTCTGGACCAAGTCCATACCACAGCTCAGATATACAGTCAAAATTGTCAGCTTGACAGAAAGGTATCTAGCCCAGGTTTGCCATGTCCGAAGTAGAATACTTGCTAGCGCGGGATCCCCGGTAATGAAAGCACAAAATGAGTTCAGCGTGAAGGAGAATCACTACTTAATCTTCTTGAGCTAGAGGGTGTGTTAATATCGAACTGAAGATATGAGTGCAATCTCACCCTCTCAGTTTGTCTGAAGACACCATTGTCAAGACTCGTGGCTTTGTCTGCGATGACATCGAGGCGTTTGTTCTGTGTGTCAAGCTCCTGTCCCATAGCCGTCCCAAGGGCTTTCAAACTCTTGGTGACCTTGGAGATCTCGTCAAGGTTGTCATCTAGCTCATCCTCGACTTCATCATCTGAGGCTCCAGCTTCGAACTGGTAGCGCTTCCGTTGTTCCTTTCTTGTTGCAAGCTGTTCCGCGGTTCGGAACCTGGAGCCGCCAAACCCGCCTGCACCAGTCTGAATCCCCTCGTCTTCATCTTGCTGACCGTAGGTAACCGCCTGACCGAGACGATTCTGAGTGTCTCTGATATCCATCATTGCCTTCTCCCGTTCACGCCTTTCATCCTCGTAGCGTTGCTGTATTTTGGCCTCTTGAGCAGCGCGTTTGGCGTCCTTGTTAAAGGTTATCGCTGGACGAAAAATTGATCTATTCAGCTTCTTTAGTTCGTCAATCTGATCTTCTGCCCTCAGGGTATGAGTCTTGGACACATCAAGGTGGCGTTCCGTGTTTGCCAATTTCTCTGCGAAGATGTAATTGAGAACCGGATTGCGTGCAACAAAAATGTCAGGCGCACCAGATTGGTCTCCGAGCCGACCCAAAGTCCCCCTAGCAGTTTCTTCGGCCTCCCGAGCCATCCGAAGCGCGTTTCTAGTAGAGTTGACGCTCTCCTGCTTGAGAAATCTCGTCTGTTGTTTAATACCCTCCACATCCTCGTCGTTCTCCTCTCCGGGAGGAGGCTCTCTCCCAATCTCAGGACCATCGAAGAAACGGCCAGAACCTGCCTTTTCCGGATTGTATCCAGAAAACAACTCCCCGCGCGCTCGGTCCAGCTGGGACTGAGCATCGCTGGTGTTTGATTTGACCTCAAAATCGTCAACTCCACCCTGGGACTTTGACCTCCCCATGACGTTGTATGGATCTAGCCCATCTCTGCTGGGTACGTACGTGCTGGCATTGGAACGGTAACTTGGGAGAGACGAGGTGGTGCGCGATGAACTGCGAGACGCACCAGATGGTGGTGCAAGCTCAGATTGGACGGGCGGGATGAGCGACTTGTCCTTGCGCTTCAAAAAAGACATGCTAGATAGTGTCGTAGGCGAGGATGGTGTAGTTAGGAAGAACGGAAAGCTGTGGCCAATGGCCATGACTTTGCCTTGCACCGCTCATATATATATCACGTGACGGGTCCATCTAGTTGTAGCTAGTAAGTACTAAGTACTAGCGACGGGCGTCTCAACAGCAGAGACTATCAATCACTATTATTGCCAAAATCGTCCTCGTCCTCTTCCTCGTCGCTGTCTTCGTCGCCCATGGAGGAGACTGGCATACCCCTTCCCACCAGCTTTATTTTCTTGACAGACACTCGCTCGTGAAACCGAACTTTTGTCGACCTGATGCTTCTATTCTGTATTCGGGGTGGCGGCTCAAAAAAGTCATCGTAAAAAAGTTCTGTTGATACTGCTAGTAATGAGCAGGGACCACCACCATCCATTGCTACTCACCAAGACCATCATCCACACCAGTTTCTGAGTCATCGACCGAGCCAAAAAGATCTACCTCGGACTCCTCTGCAGAATCTTTGTCTGCAACAGGTTCTCGTTTTCTTTTGAATACCCCTTTTGTTTCCACTTCGTTTGTTTCAGCGTTGAAAGCTGCAAGATCAAAGAAGCCATCGTCAAGGTCCGAGTGTCCCCGAGAATATGACCTCGATGAGTTCAGCTTGTGCTGGCCGCGAACAACGTCCAACATCGAAGTCGGGGGCCCATCATCTTCATCTTCAGAACTCTCTTCCCGAAGGTTGACGATACCCTCCGCTGTTGAACTCCCATCCTCTTCCCCACCACTGAGCTCCTCCCAGAGACTCTCATCACCGTCTGTATCCATCTCTTCAGCGTCGTCATTGTCACCGTCCTCACCTTCATCACTATCACTATTTTCTCCTTCCAAACTTACTTTTTCGTCCTCGTCATCGCCCTGCAGAGCCTGCAAGTTCTCACATACGCGTGCTGCTCTCAGGTCTAATTGCTGCCATATCTGAGTGATGCTCATGTCCTCTACGAAGAGGGATGGGAGTGGTGTTTCTCGAATGTTAATTTTTTTTGGAGGTTTTTGCTTCGGGCTTGGACTACGTCTTTGTGTCGAGGTGCTACGCGCCCGGGACCTCGTCTGTGGTGGAGCCGCTTCAGTGAGCGTAGCCAACAATGTTTCCAGATGAGGTTTCGAAGATGCCTCTGTCTCGAGAGCTGGTTAAAATGTTTATTAAGCTTTCGAGAAGTGTTCTAACAGGCCTATCTCACCCCATTCGAAGATATGTTTTGCTGCACACAGCGCAATGGAGCGAAGCTCGCTGCTAGATCCTGCTAGACATTCTATGTGGGAATCAATGAAAGTGGAGAGATGCCCCAATTCGGGTGGCACTAGTAAGTTTGGCTCATTCATATGAACGCGAATCGTGGCATGAAATTCCTGAAATGCGAGCAAGACCTCCGGGATAATGTTTATCTTTGTTTGGCAATACTGACTATGGCCCGCAACTCTAGATACCTACCATACTTTCGTTGTGAATCTGTCTACCACCACCATGGATTTCATTTTGACCATAGACTCTGATGACGAAAAACATACACTAAAGCACAACGGAAAGCCCAAAAACGAAGAAGAGTTTCGCATAGATCTTGATTTTCACTTTGACCTGCCGGAGGATCAATACGTAGAGCTGCTTCAGTCTGATCAACTAGAAGATGTCGTGAAAAAAATATCCAAACCCGTAAGCATTCTTTTCGATATCTCTTTGTTTCAAGTTTGCGTTGTTGAACCATCCGTAGGATCCAGTGTCCGTAGACGAGATTATCCAAAGGCGGAAGCTAAAGCGAGTCAGCGCGAAGCGCAAACGAAGTGACGAAGATGATGTGCAGGAAGAAAGTGACGATGATGTTTCAAGTGAAACTAGTATTTTCCAGCAAGCAGACGCACCCCATGATGAAGAAGACGAGGACCCATTAGCAACATCCGACGAGCATTATGAGTCGGAGGAGCAAGTCACCGACGCAGAGGACATTGACTCTTCGGACAATTCGGAAGTTGAGACGCAGGCAGAGAAGGATCGCAAGGCAGCCTTCTTTACATCCGAAGTTCACCAGAACGCCCATACCTCCTTCCTGACAATGAATTTGTCGCGTCCTATTCAAAAAGCGCTCAATGCCCTTGGGTTCATCTCTCCTACCCCAATTCAGGCCGCAACAATTCCTGTTGCTCTTTTAGGCAAAGATATCGTTGGGAGTGCAGTAACGGGTTCAGGAAAGACGGCAGCATTCATCGTCCCTTTACTCGAACGTCTCTTATATCGAGAGAAAGGGAAACATGCAGCTGCGACACGGTGCCTCATCCTTGTGCCTACGAGAGAACTCGCAGTACAATGCCTCGAAGTTAGCTCTAAGCTAGCCGCTTATACCGACATTAGGTGTTGCTTGGCAGCCGGTCAGCGAATATCGTTTTTGCGCTTGGACTACGCTCATTGAAATGCATTAGGTGGCCTATCCCTGAAATCTCAGGAAGCAGCGTTACGAACCTTCCCAGATGTTGTGATCGCAACACCCGGCAGGCTCATTGACCATCTTCGCAATTCTCCTTCATTCACGCTTGATGCACTTGACGTCCTTGTACTGGATGAAGCTGATCGTATGCTTTCGGAAGGTTTTGCTGATGAGCTAGGTGAAATCATCAAAGCTTGCCCTGTCTCGCGGCAGACAATGCTTTTCTCCGCTACTATGACGGATTCCGTCGACGAGTTGGTCAAGATGTCGTTGAACAAACCCGTCCGTCTGTTCGTCGACCCAAAGCATAGAACTGCCAAAGGCCTCGTCCAGGAGTTTGTACGAGTTCGTGCCGAGAAGGAAGCAGAACGGACTGCCCTGCTCGTAACTCTCTGTAAAAGATCGTTTAAACAAGGTGTCATTGTTTTCTTCCGCAGTAAAAAACTCGCACACCAAATTCGTATTGTTTTTGGTATTCTCGGCATGAAGGCTGAGGAACTACATGGGGACCTTTCACAAGAACATGTAAGTCACTTATATTTCTTTCAGGAGTGTTGACAAATATGCTTTTAGCGCCTCGAAGCGCTCCGCTTATTTCGTGATGGACAAGTCAACTTCCTTATGGCAACAGACCTGGCTTCTCGTGGGCTAGACATCAAGGGCATCGAGACTGTGATTAATTATGACATGCCCAATCAGTTAGCACAGTATCTTCACCGCGTGGGTCGGACAGCAAGAGCAGGGAAGTCTGGTCGGTGCGTATGGACTTCCCCCGTTCAGGATATTTATCTGAAATAAATAGTTCACTGACCTTAGTTGGAGAGGGTGATCGCAAAATGCTCAAGGCTGTTGTTAAACACAGTAATGGGGAGGACAATGTTAGACATAGAATCATTCCGGCGGACGTACTCACTCAATGGGCGAAGAAAGTGGAAAACTTGAAACCAGAAATAGCTTCGATCCTCCAAGAAGAGAAGGAAGAAAAGCAAGTGCGTCCACTTCTCATGATGTTCTCGTCAACTTCTCACTTTAACGTTTAGATACGACGGGCAGAGATGGAACTGAACAAGAGTCAGAACATGATTGACCACGAAGCTGAAATTTTCTCTAGACCTGCAAGGACCTGGTTCCAAAGTGAGAAAGAAAGATCAAAGGCGGCAGGTCCGACGAGCGGTTTTGTTGATGGATTCCCACTAACCATGGTCATGTCTTGCCGTGTATAGCTGTAAGCAAACTACACCATGAACACGGTGCTGCAACCCTCGCATCGTCAAAGAAGAAAGCTACATCAGAGGACATCTCCAACGTTAGTACAGAAGCTAGATTGCAACATTTCTATTGACTGTATAGTGCTTGCAGCCAAAGAGAGGCAAGTACGCAGGATTATCTCGCAAGGCGAAGCGACGTAAAATGGCCATGGAAATGGATAAAGAGATTGGAGACAATGCTGGCCTCAATGCTGCTATCCGCTCAGCGAAGAAGGCGGCCAAACCGGGCAAGATTGGGGGGGCTTTGAGCAAAGGACCCACGCAACTGAAGCACGGCCCAAAGTCGAAGGCAAGATCACGCACGGTGAGCGCATTTGAGCAAGATTTATCCGCAAGGAAGGCAAGTAGTGAAGGCATCAGAGCGAAAAAGGGCGACGCTGTTGGTGGAATGGGAAAACGGAAGGACCGTAAGCGATAGTACAATCAGTTGTGATTCGCGACAACATTAGAACAAGATGTTGGGGTGTTATAAATTTCGGGAGCGATTTAGAGAAAACAAAAAAGGTCACTTGTGTAGTATTCCTGAAGTGGTAGTAGTAGTAGGAAGCACCATTTCGCGTGGCGCGAAGCCTCTATCCTACACCGCGAACGGCACTTAGAGCTAATTAACTTCGAATGACTTCACGCCTCAAAAGTTCTTCGCCTTCACCAGAGTCCAAAACAAAACTGCTAAATCGTACTCATTGTGTTTCGCAATGGAAAGCAATGCATTTGCGTCCCTCGCTACTCTCCAGTTGCCTTCGCCATCCCGGCTGCTCTCCACAGCGTGTTGTCCGGACAAGGATCTGATTGTCTTGATATCACGGCTTGGCGGACATGATAAGCTGAGCCTTTGGAAGCTACAAGGTCCAAAGAAATGGGAGGTAGATGTTGGGGAAGATGATGACGCTTCAGCCACGGTTGCTGCTTTAGTTTGGAGTCCCAGCGGTGTGCTTTTATCCTTGTTCTCGCGTTTACTCTAGCTCATGATCATGCCCCCAGGTCAGACAATAGCAGTAGTTCGCGACTCCGCACACATCACTCTTCATTCCGTTCAAGATGGGCGTGTCGAACGTTGCTTGTCCATACCTTTCCACCAGAATGCTCCTCAAACAATTCAAACCATTGTTGGGGTTTGGTGGTTCGCTGATCACCACTCTTCCGCAAGCGGCGTCATCCCAGACATATTCAAGCGGAATGGGGTAAAAGTAAGCTGTTCTTGAAACATTAACGAAAAACCTCAGCGGTCGTCTAGACTGGTTCGGCGCTGTCTATTCTTAAAATACTGCCTTTACTCGATCATCTCAAAGAAAACGATGAAAATATGACGTGGGTCGATCTGATCGATTCCAACATGTTATTGACCTTTTGTCCAGTGCAACCGATTTATTCGCTTTTCAGGGTACACAGACACGGATTACCTCGCAGCGGTCGACCCCAGCGGTAATTAAGCAATGGCCAGCTTTGATCCCATCCTTGGAAGATGCATCCATGGCTTCCTCAAGCCAAAGTCATGGCGTTCATGACAAAATGGAAGAGTCAAAGTCTTCTGGACAGGCACGAGAAGACGAAGACAGCTTACTCACACTTGTTGACGAGCGGGGCGTTCTTCATTGTTTCTTAGATGGAAGCTATTTCCTTGGATCTGTGGCTCTACCTGATGGATTGCCCTCTACTACTTTGTTCAAACACCCCTGTAAACCACTGATTTTCCTCCATCCACAGTCTCTTAACTCTGGCTTGCTGTTAACGGGAATGCAACCTCTTGTCGTCGATATCCCACTTCTTGCGACACCCAAAGCGCGCGATTTCGCGCGACTCTCGTCTGCCGCTCGCGAATTGACATGGTATATAATGCGCGTCGTCAACGAGGTTCGGGAAAGTTGGTTTGGATCGGAATCGTTCACAGGGGCTAGGGATATCGGAATTAAGTGGGTGCAAACTTTAGAGAGAAGGCTCAGGGAGCAATATGGTTGTAGGTGTTCTATTCTGTGTCGTTGTTTCGGAGACATGTCCACGTTTGCACAGATCAGAACCCCAATATCATCCTAGACCTCACCACCCTGCTTGTGACAGGGTCTGGGTCAGAGGGGCTAACAGATTTCATTACAAGCAGTGAACAAAACAGCGAACGAGTAGGTTTCTCCCGGTCACTCTTTCCTAATTTCACGCTCCATTCAGGGTCTTCAAAAATGGGATTCCTCAGTCACCGAATCACTAACGAAGATGCGTGATTATGCGACTACACGCGTCATTCCTGCCTTGCAGAGACTACACATCATCCTGGATGAAATTCTTGGGTGGTCATACATGTGAGTAGCCTCGAGTTCATGGTGACGTAGCGGATTTCAATTCCGAATAAGGCCACAGTTTATATTGTTTGGCCTCAGTGCGGATTATGTGGATTCTTGCTTGAAAATGATTGAACGTGGCATATTCGTTTCCTCATGGCTGGCTGCCGAAGCGCGGAAAGAACTTGGGGCCTTCAAACAATTCTTGTCTTTCATCCGACATGGTCTGTACCACATGTTTACTCGTTTCCCGGTCGACCTCCTGTCTGAGATCTATTCAGAAACCACTGTCGCGAATCCGAGTGCGGAGTCACACACTAATCCAGATCACGACATCCTCGAAGTCAACGGCTACTTAATATCCGGGCTCATGACCAGTAAGATTGACGAGTGGTTCACGGGGTCACCTCCCCAATTCAATCCTGGAGATCTTTCATGCTTTCGACCTCCCCAAAGCTCCGGCAAGGCGCTTGACGAGGTGATACAATTGGCTCGTGCCGCGTTGCAAGACCCATCACAAACATCGTGGCAGCCAGTAGGTTTTCTTTTGAAGTGGATATTCATGTCCTTTACATGAGGTCAATTTATTGTTTCAGAAAGTCCCGTCGAATGATCTTTCCCATCTGGACAAGAACCTGGATGCGCTCATACAGGAAATAGCTTCCCGGTGTCAACGGGTTTTTGCAGAAGCTTCTCAAGCCGCTGCTCGATCCGCTACTGTGTCGGTAGATGGTGGAGCGACCCCGCCGCAGGCAAGCTCGGTTCCCACGGGGGGTATATGTCATTTTGTCCGTCAGAGAGTGGTTAGCAATCAAAACGAGGTAAACGGCATGTTCTTCGCGGTGGGGTGATATTGACCTAAATTCGGTCTTTATAGCCGGATCACTTCCTGCAGTATCTTGCCGTCCACGTGAGTTCAGAAGGACAAGCGCTCTGTGAGTGACTCCAATGGTTTCATCGCCTTTTATGAACTGAATGTATACAAAAAAAGTGTGTGTGAGCCGAATGCCGTACGGACAGTATGTGGCAGGAGTCCACGATGACGTTCGGGTCTCTCTTCTAGAGTGCTTCGTGGGGGGGGTTGGTGGAGAGGGAAGTGCTGAGGTTGATGTATTAGATGTCGAATTTTTTGACGACGAGACTCTTATCGTTGTCTATCAAGGCAAGGAGACTCAGGGTAAGGAAAGCACCTCTCGCTTGCATCCGACTGCATGTGTTAACCAGAATTATGTTCAAGGCCCGATGTTCGTCGCTACGGTAAACTACAACACACTAGGGTACCACAAGCTCCAATCAGAAAGATACGTAAGCGGTCCCGCCCGGACAGATATGATGGCAAGCGTGCTGCAGAGATGGAAGGAGGGGCATGTAAGTCTCGTGTTCAGGCCATGTTTTTGTCGAGACCTTGTGCACGGTGTTTTTATTTACTGACGGCATGGCTCAGCTTCCGTGCAATCCGATTCCGATCAGAAAATGCCGCCGATTGTGTGGGTGCAAGGACGGATCAGTGTCGCTAGCGGTGAACGGGAGAGTTGGACGAAGGGTTGTTTGTGTGCTGGACGGGGATGGGACGACGATGGAAGTGCTCGATATGGAAGGGGAGGAGCAGGAAGAGGAGGAGGGGGAGATGGAGGTGGTCGGGACATGACCATAACGGAAGTGGGTGGTTCCGGGCCGTGGGTCAGCGTCGCGGCCTCGTTGTCTGTTTATCTTTTTGGATGATGATTTACGGGTACGACGGGAGGGAGCTGGCGAGTTCCCGGACATTGCGGTGTGAATAAAAGAAAACAGAACACAAGGGTGGACCGCTGTGACAGGGCTGGGATATGAAGAGGATGGAGATCGCAATCAGCGGGTGAGATTGTATCGGGATAGGTTCCTGGAAGCTGTGGGCAGGGGACTGGCCCGCTGTCGGGAATGAATGCAGATCCAGGAGCACTGCACACCCATCACGAGAACGAGCTGGTTCGAGTTTTTGTTGGTCCGGGAGGGGGGAGAGCTGCCGCGCTGGACGGACTGGATTGTAAATACGCTCGCTTAACTCGATCACACCGCGGCCCTCTCCTCGTGCCCTTGATTCGAATTCTTTTTTTCCATGCCATTTTAAACCTCCTCCGTCGCTCCAGTTCATCGCTCAAGCCCTCCCTTCCATCCCTTCTCCTTCCCCATGCCGAACAAGTTCGAACCTGGCCATTCCCCCCCAGACGACAACGACGATTGCAAGGCCGCCATCGACGATCCTGTCGCCCGCATGTCCGATATTGCCCTCCGTAAAAAGAAAAACGCGGATGCACAGGCCGCCTTCCGCCAGAGGTGATCTCGACGCCTTCCCCCATCCCCTGTTCCCTGATCGCATCCTTGTCTAGGCGCGCCAATTATATCGCCACTCTCGAGGAGACAGGTCAGCACCCCCCCTTTTCCCCTCCGTTTCCCCGCTCACGATCTCTCCCCCTCCAGTCACCTCCCTCGAGTCCGTCGTCCTTCAACTCCAGGACTCCTGTCGCGAGGCCCGTCAGGAGGCCGGAGAGCTCAGGCAAGACAATGCCCGTCTCAAACACGAATTGCGCGAACGTGAAAAGTTCTGGAGAGCACTTTGGCAAGCACGCAAGACGGGACAGGCGCCCGAGTCCGATGACTTGCCGCCACTCCCCTCCACCTTCTCCACGCATACCCCGCCTAATATCATTCCCAATCGCTTGCCCACCTCACACGGTAGCCACTACAGTGACGACAGCATGGGTTTCCAGACAAGCGATGACGCTGCATCTCTGTGCAATGGCGCATACGGCCCTCCTCCGAACCACAGCTACCCAACGCAATCTCCGTCCTTGTCCTATCCTGGTGTTGACACCGATCATCTTCCCACCGCTGGGTCAACCCCGCAACTGGGAGGTAACCGCGTTTCAAAGTTTGGCCAGTATCCCTATCCCGTTCAGACGATGAACCGTGATGCAGCGTGGGCCCAAAACGTTCCCCAAACGTCCTCCGCCAGTGGCAAGTTCCATCCCACGACCGATCTTATCATCCCTGACCTCATTTACTAGGGTCCCCCACGTTGACCTCGCCCGATATGTATGTGAATCGCTCTTTCGTCGACGAACAGAAGGCACCTTTGAATCACTTGGAAACAACCCCTTACCTTTTCCCGGGGAGCCGGTCAATATCACCAACCACGTCGACACCACCTTCTTCATCCACCACGTCATTGACGTCACCGTTTCAGTTCACTTTCCCTCCAGAAGGTTCAATCGGTCAAGAAAGACCAGAGTTTGACTACCGCAGGCACTCCAGTGCACACGGCGCAGAAGTTACACTCCATGGTGGAACGGCTGATATTTCGCTACCTGGCGCTGGATGTGATGGCGTCCGATACCGGATCGGTCCTAGGCGAGCGAACTCTGGTCCGGAACGCCCATTGCTTCCTGCTATACCTCACTTTTCTGGCAGTGATAATGGCTCCCAGCACGAACGAGGAAGCAGCGAGGGGGAGTCAAACTCTTATTCTCAGCTTCCTAAATTGCGACCGCGGCGTGGTCTTGACAGGGAGTCGCGGTCACCCTCTCCTGGTGCTCCACCTATTTCCGGCACCCTGGCGGTGATCAAAGCACAAGCATTTGGAGCGTTGCGGAGAACGCGGACACGCACAAAGAAGTCTTCGGAGGGTGCGGCGAAGGTGGCGATGGAGGTGCTAGAAGCAAGAGGTATTGGGATGGGGGTCGTTACCGGCTCCAAGCGACCACGTTTGCATAATGATGACCCTGACATGGAATGACCGGGCTACAGGACCAACACACAAAAATGGCGACAAACAATATCCTATTGTGCATCTCTCAGTCTTCGGTTG
The DNA here is from genome assembly GCA_038091015.1 of Boletus vermiculosoides. NCBI lineage: Eukaryota > Fungi > Basidiomycota > Agaricomycetes > Boletales > Boletaceae > Boletus > Boletus vermiculosoides. The sequence continues at coordinate 19,830 of JBBPNR010000337.1, forward strand.
GACACAGACTGAAAGCTACTGTTTTACTAACTCTACTTAGTATGTTTGCCTATTTCTAATCATCTGTCACATATAGTGTTGCATGTAATATGATACCTTCAATGTACAACACCGTCACCGTGAATATATCCGTGCAAACGCAACGTCTGTTCCCTTTACCCGTCGGAGATACACCGGTGGCTAGTGAGACACATTCAAAGATCTGTTCGTGGCCGCGGACAAGGTACCTGGGCGGAAATTTAACATGCAGAGGCTATCCATTGTTGGAAGGTGGTGACGATCCTATTCCCATCGGTGCGTTGACCACGCCCACTATGGTTAAATCCAATTTAGTCTTGGAATGGCGACATCCCACGGCCCTCTGATTTCGCTGGAGAAGCATAGATATCAAAAGGGTGGCAAACGACGTGAGATTATTGGGATAACGTACTTTTTGTATTTTTGCGCCCAGACAAGCACCCCTGGAGCAATAAAAGTTACTGCGATGTAGAAGCCTGTCATCATGGTGGCTATAGGCGTCGACAAGGGTGTGACGAGGATGAGTGACACTGCGGTGATTGATAACGTCACCAAAGCTTGCAACGCTGTCGAAATACCCTGTGAATCCGTCCAATGTTACCGGCCCGTCGCAGGGACAAGAGGAGGGAATCGTTTACCCAAAATCGATGACGCAATAACGGAAACAGGGCAAACAATTGCACAGCAAAGAGAACAAGTGAAAATACTGACAGGTCGTCAGGCAAACGTGAGGCAAGAACAACGGACGATGACATCGCCGCGTTCATGGATAAGACGGACGTTAGCCTGTTGGCTGTGAGGATGGAATCAGTTTCACAAAAGAGCTGACTGCAGACCTTTCCTGAGTAAATGATCCGGACCTCATGCAGCTATAATCGGCCAGGAGTGTGTTCAGAAGAAAGAGGCATGCTGACAACGCCCATATGGTGTCCGACGAAGTTGCAGCCGTCAAAGTTCTCAGGACGGGTGCGAGACCCATGAGAGCGAGAAGGACCAACAATGATGACTTGAATGCCTTTGAGCCTGAGAAGGACGGCTTCAGTGAGGGACTGGAATCGATGTAGCATGACAAACGGTTTGACGGCATATGGCTAGGATCGGAACTATGGAGGATCTCCCAAACGCCATATCCAAGCACAGAACAGGTCACCGACATCCACAGCAACACGCGAGCGTCGAGCGTGCGTTCCTTGAGTCTCACGAAGATCGCGAGGAAGACGAAGACCGTTCCAAGATGCTGTGTGATTGCGCAGCACAGGAAAACCAACGGCCAATAACTATATGGCGTGAAGTTGGCTGGAGGACATTGTTAGCGATCGACTTTGTGACTCCCGGCAGGTCCACTGACGGTTTCGCCGCAAGGCGGATAAGAATGAATCTGGTGGTATGAAATTGTCGGGGAATGGACACCTCTCCCAAAGGACTCTTCTCCACCGAAAGGTCATTTCAGGTTGAACGGACAGGCCTCCTGCGGTGCGTGAATGGGTAGTGCCTGGCACCATACGAGTTCCAGTGCCATCCAACGGCGTATCTCGTGCTACAAGCAAAGCGCCCAAGAGTGCGTCACACGACAGACCGAGCCTGACACTGCCACGTGCTAGGCTCAATGTTCGGCCAATCCCATGTCGATTGCTCCTCGGAATTGTCACTACGGCACATTCCTGTCCAATGACCAGCGATCAGACGGAGCTCTGAAATCCCATCAAGAGCAGCTTTTGAATGGACTTTTTTGTCCAAGGCGGCGTCAGATATCCATTGATCTCGATCATGGGAACTCGATGTTGGCAAGAATAAACATGGTATTCGATGTCCAAGTAACATTAAATAAACGTGTTACAGCCTCGTGGATGCACCGGCGGTCCGCTCGACTGAAAAGGAGAAGCTCAGATAACCCCGAGGGGCGAATCAATGAATCCCACTCGGAGTGAAATGGATTCGTGTTGTTGATGGTGCCGGTTCCGATAGAAATTGAAAGGTGTCCACGGCGATCATATCCCATGAAGCACGAGAAAACCTGATGGCCAGGGATGAAAGGCGCTCTAATACATCGGCCCACATGCCAGACTCACAGCTGGGGTCGACATCGACAAAGATTTCATAGAAATTTTAGTCCCACTGCGATGAAATTGATGAAAAGAGGCAGGGAATAGTCAAATCAGATTCCCACTCACCACAAGTGGTTCTTCTTGCCTCGATGCAGGCACAGGTTTAGCCGACTTCGATGCTTCGACCTGGGCTGCGAGACGACCCCGCTTCGGATTCGACGCATGAGTTCCGCGTGCTTGTGCCTAATGTTGAGAGCAAGACCTGGTGAATCGTCTCCAGAAGGGCGAACCGGTGTGCTTACCGATTTCAGTCTCCTCTCAGCGGCTTCTGCAGCTGCGGCACGGGCATCGGTGGTACTTTGATGATTCTGCACGTTTGAGGATGACGCAGCACCTCCACCAAGCACTTGGTGACTGCCGGAATGACTACCGAGTCTCGAACAGAGCGAACCCATGGAAGACAGTGCAAGAAATGACGGTGCGGGCTCGCCGCCACTACAAGTGGCTTTGCTATGTTGAAGGTCGGTGCTGGGTCTCACGTTTTGTCATGTGCGTTTGCTGCGTATGTACCTCGTTTATTCCTCGCTGCGCTCAGATAAGCAAACCCGCATTTCAATATTTCAATTCCGAATACAGCAAATTGGATCGTCGGCCGTGAACGCGTGTCAATACGTCGCAGGCGTGCAGCGTTGGACGTCAGAGACAGCGAACCATCTACACCCGAGATGATATCTAAGTAGGCAACGTCTCGGAAATCTCTCTGTACCCTCCTCTATCATCCAGAGCGCGAGCACTGCGTTCACGGAGGTCATACTCTTCCAAGTGGCGATGAGGCATCCACTCCTAAGAATGGCTTGAGTGATTAATTTGACATGTCAAGGAGAGTAGCACACCTTCCACCACCGCCTCCCCACCAACCACGGTATATTGGGGTCCATGCCTGCCTTCAGCATGCGGTTCTTGATCCCGGCACTTAGTAACAACCCGAAAACAGTCAAAAGAAACAGGGTGACAACTAGCTGGTCCCTGGGTGAATCGCGCTCTAAATCAGATATGAGCAATCGTCACAAACGCCAAAACATCGAGGCTGACGGAAACATCTCGCTTCGACATCGCCTTCCTTGCCTGTCGCCGTGTCAGGATCCGTGTCGCCGAGAGAAGCCCCGTCACAGATGGTGAGCTCCCGGTCCAGACACCATTGTTTGGTACAGGAGAGACATGGTTTCGATGGGTTGTCTGGAGCATCCATTTTCAAAATGGTATAGTTCGACTGGAAGCAGATGCCTGCAGGCTCCCTGTTTGACCATCTGATGGACAGCGGTAAATAATGGGACTTACATTTGCAGAAGTTGGTGACCTCCCATTTGCTTAAGATGCCTTGGACTGGTGTCTGGTAATGAAGTTCTAGCTGTCTGCAGACCAATACACGGCACTGTTACGCACGATGTGTAGTATAAAGAGGGAAAGCAGAAAGATGACGACGGCATGACTATGCAGTTGTGGCATGGTGGAGCATCTGGCGGGGTCTGATGTGGCTGAAGACGCGTCAAAAGTTCATCAGAGGCACCATTCGCAACAACATATTACTACCCGGTCACTTGAATCTGACAAGCCCACATTCACAAGAGATGGCGGAGTACGATGATGTCTTGACCAACCAGCCAGTCGTGATCGATAATGTTTGCTCCACTTGCTGACCGTGGCGTCCGTGTGCTTACCTCGCTCCTTTCAGGGTTCGGGCACTATCAAGGCAGGCTTCGCTGGTCAAGATCATCCAAAATGCTTCTTCCCTTCCTTGTATGTATACAGCCCAGTTTTACATGAAACTCCACACGAATCACACTGCGCTGCAGCGTCGGGCGACCAAAGCATGTCCGCGTCATGGCGGGTGCTCTAGAAGGAGACGTCTTCATTGGTCGTCGAGCGCAAGAATTTCGTGGCCTTCTAAAAATAAAGTATCCTATGGAGCATGGGATCGTTACCGACTGGGATGATATGGAACGTATATGGAGTTGGATATATGCCGAGGAGCTTGGTACACTCAGCGAAGAGGTGAGATGCATCCTGGTGTAACCTGTGCTCCAATTCAAACACTTGCCATTGCAGCATCCTGTGCTTTTGACCGAAGCCCCACTGAATCCTCGCAGTAATCGCGACGTTGCTGCACAGATATTTTTTGATACATTCAATGTCCCCGCATTGTTCCTTTCCGTGCAGGCCGTTTTATCACTGTAAGTTCATCACCCGAAGTATATACTTGTTGCTGATTGTAAGAGGATGAAGCTATTCCTCTGGGCGAACAACAGGCATTGTACTCGACTCTGGTGATGGTGTCACTCACGCTGTGCCCGTATTCGAGGGCTTTTCAATGCCTCACGCAATTCGTCGAGTGGATGTCGCGGGGAGGTGTGTGTAGCTCAGCTTGACCATACAGCTGCGGGTATGAACCAGCTTCCCAGAGATGTTACCGACCACCTACAGTTGCTTCTGAGAAAGTCCGGCCATCATCTACACACAACAGCTGAGCGGGAAGTCGTGCGGATAATCAAAGAAAAGTGTTGTTATGTAGCATTGAACCCGTCCAAGGAAGAGAAGGACACTCTTGGACGCCCAGAGGAGTTCCGGTTACCTGATGGAAACGTAGTTCAGGTAAGCTCAGACACAATATATGATGACCTCGGCTTGAAGACGCTCCAGCTTGGCTCTGAACGGTTCCGAGCTCCAGAGATCCTGTTCAACCCTGAGCTCATCGGTCAGGAATACGCCGGTGTCCACCAAGTTGTGGTAGATTCTATCAATAGAGTCGATCTGGATCTGCGCAAGAGTCTCTTTTCGAACATCGTCCTAAGCGGGGGCAGCACATTATGTAAAGGTAAGCTATCGATAGCCATTAAAGTGGATGTTACTTCACTTTGTGTACTGTCTATTGTAGGCTTTGGTGATCGGCTCCTCAACGAGGTCAAGAGGCTGGCTCTCAAGGACGTCAAGATTAAAATCTACGCACCACCAGAGCGGAAGTATTCCACTTGGATAGGTGGTTCTATCCTGGCAGGACTGGGGACTTTCAAGAAGGTCTGACGCTTGCGTAGCGGTCTTGAACATATGGCTCACGTACTTTACAGATGTGGGTCTCGGCAGAGGAATATCAAGAAGATCCAGATATCATACACAAGAAATTGGGCTTTTAGACTTGTCGTCTCGTGAACAACTTCCACCATTTTCACATGATACCCACCATATCCAACAGATGTTGTAATACACTTAAATTTGACGCACTAATGGGAGGGCTTTTTCAGGCTGATTGCATATGCATATGATGCATGAGTAGGATAAAATGACATATGCCATATATACAACTTCGCCATGGTTGCTACAGATGCTAATGGACGATGAGTGATTGAGCGGGAAAGGAAGTTGAGAACCCGGTTTCAACATGGAATCACTACTTCTTCCCCTTCTTGGGAGGTTCCGCAGCCTTGGTCTTCTTGGTTCCCCGAACCTGATACGCGAAAGTCGTGAGCCCACGGGAACGAACAATCTATGGATGACCGACCTTTTTCGCGCGGTTTTTCCTTTCGTGCCGTAGCTTGCGAGAGGGCCTTTCGACCTTGTCTATTAGACCGCTCTAAGAATGCAATATGAGGAATGCAGACGACACGCGGACGGTGAACAAACCCTGATCAAGCGGTGTTTGGGCTCAAACTTCTTTTGAGAGCCTTCGTCATCGTAAATGAGAGCAAAGCCAGTGCTTCTTCCACCACCAAAGTGTGTTCGGAGACCGAAGAGGACGACACGGTCCTTGTCACTCTTGTATAAGGTAGCAAGCTTCTCCTGGAGATCGGTTTTGGAAACATTGGGGCGCGAGGGGTGAAGGACATCGAGGACGAATTGGCGGCGAGAGAGAAGACGGTTGGTGATGAATTTGCGCGTACGCAGAGTTATGGGTGCCGAGTTATCAGCCTGGAAGACTTGTCAGAAGACCAAAAGACATCTGGACCACCAGAAGGGCATCCAACGCTCCCCAACCGTGGATTGGGGTGAAACTTGGCGGGGTGGTTTTGAGAGGCCCAATGACAGATACTCACCATGATTGGGACGGTCGATCAGCGTTTTACGACGTTTTCTTGCCCGATATCTTGACGAGTCCTGTGAGGCAGAGTCAATGAGCAGCAAAATCAGAGTCCGTCCGGCATTTCCCGGACACAGCCGCTCCATCCGGTTATACTCGGAGTATTAGTAATACGCTCGCGAAGATGTCCTCCAACTTTGCCGGCTCGTTTGCCCCCTATGTGCGCTCATATTCCGCCCATGATCGATGGATCCCTCTTTCTCACCGAACCAACAGACTCCACCACCAGACGATCCCTCTCGTCTCACCCCCAAGCCTGTCTCCCGTCCCAGAATTTGGTTTCCGGAGAACCCGGCGTCTTACCAGTCTGGAGCCTCGCCGTCGTCCACCGTATTCTCTGCCACTGCTGCGGATACAGATAACGAGCGTGGTCAGCACAATGAATGGGTAACAACTTTCGGTCTACGCGTCGACATTCTGGCTGCATTTGCTTATCTACTAGGCCCGATATCAGGTTCGACAATGTCCTTCTCTTCCACCCCGATTACGCTTACATCTCAGCTCGGCCTTCAGCCCTCACCTTACTCGTCCTAGAAAGACACAACGACTACGTTCGTTTTCATGGTCAGCTGGTGCTGTCATCGTTCGATTTGTTTTGAATATGACCGCAAGTAGCATACCAGGCAGCGCTCTTGATGACTCCTCTACTTACCGCGCGCATCCTTGCCGCAGTACTGCAATTTCCGTCGTGGATCCGTGCCTTTCTCACTCTGCTCCTCAGTGTGTCAGGGTTTTTGATGGCGTAAGGATCCATAAGCCATGGACATGGAAGTCTCGCTGACAGTTGTCTTGCTTCAACATGACCCAGAGCTCAGGCCTTCTTAGGTGCTTTTAGGGGCGGACTTTGGCGCTATCATCTCCCGAAACTTGGATCTCTTGCAGACCAGTGGGTGGATGAAGAATAAGGTCATGCAACCACTGGCCTTTATATATGGACGAGGCTACATACTTATGCGTTGTTGTTTGATCTCACGAGGCAATCAGGATCAGACCATTTATAAGAGGTAAAAGAATAAGTTCGGCGCAGCCCGGTGGATTGCAAATGACGTGTCATGGGGTTATTGCTAGCGCTGCCATCGGAGGTAGGACCCGGATGATCCGGAAGTCAAGCGGCAGATTCTCAAGGAATGGGCTGGAAATTATGTGATCCCCTTTCCCTCCTCAAAGAATCAATCGACCCAAAGCAAACTTGAGTGTGGATGATGGGAAACGCAGAAAGGTGAGTTTGTGACGTTTTGTAGTGCTGCTAGTATTCCACCATGAGTGATACCAATCCGTCAAGTAGACAGATTCAAAGAAGACAAGTCAGTGGCAACTGAAAGGCTACAGTTTGACACATGTCCTTCGATCAATGCTTGGAATATATCCAGCCGCACAGGTCAACACTAAATGTTTTTTAGGATGGATCACGGGCTCTAATGGATGTACGAACCAGAACACCGCGAATGTATGCATTCGACATTCCATACCCCATCAATCGACGTGCAGTCTTTTCCCCGACCGTCCATTGAGC
>JBBPNR010000338.1:0-27507 GCA_038091015.1 Boletus vermiculosoides
CACAGGGTAATATGATCGGGAAATTCCAGTCTTCGTAATAGCTCCCGCTGAATTCTCGAACAGAGCTATCGGTCGTCCAAGATAACATTCGAATCACATTCATCTGCCAGGCTCAGCCAAGTAAATATTCCAAACCCGCGGAAAGTACTGGAGCTTTACACCCTACGACACAGGCCATCCTCGATGATTGTCCTCGGTCAGTCCAGCGATACTATCTTACCTCGTCAGCCTGACCGACCATGCCAATTCAAGATTCCGCATCTTGGTGATAGGCAAGGTAAAAGCATCACCAGTCCAGTCTGGCCACGTGTCTAACCTCCCAGCAGACAGGCGTCGGAAAATCAAGTCTGATCAATATCGCATTTGGAATAAACAAGGCGGTTAGGTTTCCGACGAGTTTGTTGGCGATATCACTTCCTCATGTGATTGCATACAGTCCGCTTCTGATCTCCATCGTGGAGAGGCAAGAATTGAAGACGAACTGACATCATCAGTCAATCCACGCTTTGTTCTTCACGATTCCCTTGGATTCGAACCAGGGGAGAAGGGCAAATACGAGATTGTCAAAAATTTCATCCGAAGCAGACAGAGTGGTCTACTTAAAGACCAATTGCACGCAGTTTGGTGTGATGCTCGCTTTCTGTCTATTGCACGCACGTTGATATGTTTCGTTGAGGTTCTGCATTGAGGCACCTCGAGCTGGAGGACGGCTCCTGGAGATAGCTGCAGAAGATTTCTTCAGGTCGGAACGTGACACTCTGGGGAACAGTAGGTACCCTACTTCCATATCATTCATCTCATCAAATTTGTTATTATAGTACCTATTGTTGTGGTGTTCACGAAGCTTGACGACATCGCGAATGAGGTGGCGATGAAATTAATGAGGTCTAATCAAGGTAATGTTAGTGAAGAGGATGTCGCAAATCAAGCCCGTTCGGAGGCAGAGTCCACTCTACAAGGACGCTGTGCTGAGATTGCTAACCTTGCTGGAGAACGTATTCCATGTGCGATTGTTTCCAGTAAGTACATCGAGAACTAATCAAAGTTCATGCATAATATATCAGCAACAGAGTCCTACAAGGACACACTCTCAAATTTAGTTCAATTGACCTGCCGTTTAGTGGGGACGAATGACGTCCCTGATGCTCACGTCAAATCAACGGTCACGATGATGGCGCAGAGAATCAACCCTCATCTTAATATTCAAGGGACAATCGCGTGAGCCCTCTCCCCAATTGTTCCGGTTTTGGCACGATCTCATCTCTGTACAGTGTTGGAAAGCAAAGTTCGGTCTTTGTTCTAGAATAATAGCAAACCTTGACGCTTGGCTTCAGAATACTGGAAAGCCTTAGGGGCTAGTCCAGAGTTTGCGGGATACACCATCTTGGATTGTTTTTCTGTGATTCTTAGTGACATAGTTGCTGTCTGGAACTTCTACGATCCTGGTTGTGTATGCGATTTTGCTGTGATCACTATGGACATTTCTAACGGCACACCCGTAGTATCTACTGGGCGAGAAATTCAAGGAACTCGTCGTCAATATGGTCCAGGATATGCACATACGTACCGTCAACCCCAACAGAGTACTGTGAGTCTTTTTCTCCGGCAGCGCACCAAGCGACTCATGCCCGTTACTCATCAGCGCTTTGAGTGCCGGTTCATTGGTGGCCGTCATCTGTGGGTTGTTGGGAGCCATAGCCAATCCTGCAGCTCCAATAGTTCTACCTATTGCTGCGGGTATCGCCACTATTGCGTGGCTCTACGATGTCTACAAGAATGCGTACGTCAGCCCCTGTTTCATCGGTGAACTGTCTTGATACGTTTTGTATGTATAGGAAATCCGTCCAACAGCGGTTCATAGCGTTCATCGTCGACTTGACCCACATCATGGAAACCATCTTCATCCTGACGGGTGGCGAGCACAAGCAACTGACCCGTCGCATCATTAAGCTTGCTTGTCACACGTACTCCAAGTCCATCGTGATGGCCCAAGCCCATAATCAGATTCAGGCGTACCGCGACTTGGAGGGACGGGACGCGGCACTGGACATGATTGAATCCTTGATTAACCCTGATTGGAGTGATGATACCCTGTATATCAGGAGTTACTATGACGAGGTGGGCAAGCTGGATTTGGGTGCGATGGAACTAGACCGAGACGAGGAATGGTGACTGTTGTTTTTGACATGCTGAGGTGTACGTTTTACTGCATACGTTTGGGACCGGTGCTTGTTCCTAGTATACTATATATGTTGGAGAAGGCTACAAATGAGCATCCAGTAGCAGCTACCCATTCAGCGGTGAGAAGAGTAACTTGGAGTTGGCTGAGCAGTGAGTCAGCAGTATGTTGACATGTCACTTTGGTTGTCGAGTGCACCAGTCGCTTTTCAGTGATATGATTTACTAACTTCCCTGTATAATTACGGGATGCTGAGTGCACCAGTACCAGTAGAAACAATGTATCAGACCACTGTACTACCACAAAAAATGTTCAATAAGCTAGACTCAGACAGGAGCCCGCCAATAGGGCCGACTGATATAGTAGCTGATATATCATTGCCCTGCTGTCTGATACATCGTCCCCCTGTTGTGATACATCACCCGTGCTTGTCTTACTGTTCATGCAACCTGCAACCTCCTGATGTATCACCACTGCTAGCACGCACAGGACCGTTCTACATAATCATTGGTGTGCTGCAGCGCGGTCAAGCGTACGGCTATGCGCCACGCAAGCGAGCGAGCCAAATCCATTTGAGTTGCCATGTGTCTGCATTCCCTTGGCTCATGGCCAGCTATACACGGCCGAGGCTCTCGAGCGTCCGGCGAAGATAAGCCATACTTCACACTGATGAGTCACACATATCCGAACGACTGGAGAAATCGCTTGTTACATGTATATCTACTAGCAGATGGGATGAACAAATTTAAAGAGTGTTTATATGGAATCACGACCCGCAACACCATCCTCAGGAAGCGTTTGTAGGGTGTAAATTGCATTAAAAGAATCGCGAAAGTATTCCGAGCGATGTCTTCAAAAAATGCCAGTGGGGAACGGTATTGCGGTAGTACTTTTACAGGTCTGAGACTTGTTCATTACGCGTAGGCCAGGAACTACCTGCCTCCGACAATACTGTGTAATCAAAACAACGTCATCAAGTACCGTGGCTCCCCCGGCCAGAAAGAAAAAAGTATAATGGTAAAGCAAACACAAAAAAGGTGGGGTAGACGAGACAGAAATTCAGGAAAAGCCAGGAAACCACACCTCGACGCTTCGGCTTGACCTTGCCTCTCGGCTGCTTGCTCGACTGGCCCCCCATCATCGTCGTCTTTGGCTTTTTGGGTTGGGGCTTGCTTGTTGATATGAGCTTGTCCCCACTGATGTTGTCTTCGTTCCCTTCTTGTTCTCGTCGTCCGACGCCTCTGGTATCTGGTCCTCGTCCTCGACCTACCGTACCACCTCAGCGGTCGTAAAGTAGAAAAAGGCGAAATGTAGACACCCACGTCAAAAGCCTCTTCAAAGTCAGGCCTAGGCCCACCCGCCAACTTCTTTGGCACCTTGCCCAAATCCGTCGCTTTATAAAACGGTATGGGATGCTCGCTTGCATTATACCTTTTGAGACACGGATCGTTGAGCGTGACAGATCGGGTTCACAAACGAGGCTTACTTTCTTGTAAACGACCCCTTGGTCGACGCTGAGATCTTCTTCAACACGACTTCGTCCTTGTTCTGGTCCACACCGAGCTCGACGATCGTATCCCAGTCCTCGCGGGAGAGGTGATACTCGTCCAAGCGTTAGATGATGTCATCGACGGCCGACTACAGTTTAGGAGTCAAATTCGACATTAACTATCGTTCAGAAGAGAGAATCAGAACGGATAACCCACCGATCCATCCTCTACGAGCGGTTTCACGATACATGGGAACAGCGCCGGGAGATAAGACTGTCGAATCTCCGTCTTGTCCCCTGATACCTTGAGACGCATGTGGATTAGACTTCACCGAGCTGACGATTCAGTTTCTCTTGTTTGAGTTTTGACCGAGCTATCTTGGGGGATCGTTTTGCGCATGAGCGATCAATAATGGTTGCTTTTGATCAACGACGTACTGCTGGAAGCTCATCTGGTTGGCTCCACCGTAACCCATGCCACCTCCATACAAAAAGGATGCAGGTCGCACTGTCGAGCACACAGCGTGCAGCGGCATCAAGGTCCAGTGTTGCTCCGGTCTGAATACAAAAGACACGCAGGGTAATCAGCCATCCCGGTGTCGAACATGCACAACACGAACCCGTGTATGAGTGCGTCCACGAGATGGGCATCAGATATCGAGGATGCTGCCTTATCCATCAACTGAAGATGCTTCAACGTTTTCGGTGGACCATTAAGATCTCTTGTTTTTGCAGGCTCAGTCTTGGGGTAGTTCTCCTGTATTCCATGAGATGTGAGATTGGGCACCTCGGCACCTTGGCTCAAAGCCTCGCCTGAATAAACAACGGGACGAATGAGTGATCATGAAAATACATCACCATCTTGTCCCCTAGCGTTTCTCTCGCTGTGAGAGAACATATAAGGTCCTAACATCTTATTCGTCACATCAAACGGTGTCAATATGGTGTTCTTCTTGTTCTTCTTGGCTCTGCAACCCGTGTTTCAATGTGGAGCGCCGTGAGGAACCCATAAAAAACGTACGATCCCTTACCTTCATCAAACGTCATGGTGTCACTGGATAACCGCCAAGCGGAAAGCATATTCAACACTTGTCGGATGTCCGACTGTGACCCGGCGATGAGCTGATCAACGACATTTGCCGGGATCTTCATATTCTCCTTGCGCACAAGGCAGCGTCAAATATACACCTTGTGCGAACACGGAAAAACATACTTGAATATGATACTCAAAACGCGCGAATGGATTGCGGCTGCCTCGGGTCTAAAATCCAAACCATGAATTGACAACGAGAACGACATCGTCTCGCGCGACATACTTTCTGAACGCAAGACTGAACGTGTTACCCTTGAGGGGCTTCAACTTTTGTGCTCCACCATTGTTGGCTATACAAATGATCGGAGTCTAGATAGAGACAGTGGTGTTAGTCAGTGCTCCTTTTGCCTATGTGACAGACTACAGTACACACCTTTATCTTCTTGATCAAAGCGTTCAAAGCGCCGACGCTTCCCCGATCTCCCGCAGACATACCGTCAACTTCGTCTATGATGAGGCACGTCTTGTCAGTGATGGTGACACCGAGCGTATTCGCCACCTAGCACACAACTCACTCAACTTCCCGTCCGAAAAACGCTCCATCAAAAAGGAACGCATATCCCTTTCCCGCCCATCCAACCATCCAACGATAAATTATTAATGTTCATACCACTCTGTGAGGAAAAACGGGATCAACACGAGGGTTCGACCGCGCGCAACGTGTACTCGCCTCGGCGAGTTTCTTGTTCCGTGCGTCGCTCGCGTTAAGTTCGATTGACGTAAAACCTTGGAATTCCGCACACAAGTGTGCGCTGGTCGTCTTGCCGATGCCTGGTGGGCCAGATATGAGCACAGCGCGGAAGAGGTTCATATCGCTCTTTCCAGGCTTCTTGAAGCCTGATCTCAAGCTCGACGACCTGCATCCGGCGTGGTAGGAGCGGAAAGGAAATGGGGGCCGAGGATGGGTAGGATGGAAAGACGAACCAGTCGCAGAGCCATTGCTAGAGCTTCTCCACTTGGGCCTTGTTCCCACATATCTCTTTGTGTCAGAGGCGCATAGCGCGTCGTCCAGAGCTGCGACATGAAGTCCAGTTTCGCACCGACGCTGCGCACGCAAAAGCAGGCCGAAGACCAAAAACGCCGTCAGTAAACAAGTACCTCCACAGAAAAGCAAAAAAAACGCGGCCATCGACGCGACACGGCCACGACACGGAAACGAAAAACACACCTGCTAGACCCAACCTTGGCCTTTCCTCTCCCCTCCCCCTTTTCCCGCTCCTCGAGGGTCTCCGCAGCAGTCCTAATCGCCTCATTCTCACTCTCCATCTTCTTCCGCGTCCTCTCGTCGAGCTGAACACCCCCCGACGCCCCTAGTCCCATGCGCGTCATAATGAGCAACAAAAACTCGTCCTCGGAGAGCGTCTTTAGCCCGTGTTTCTTGATCGCGGTGAGCTTGGAAGGGCCTGCGTTGTCGCCCAGGACGACGGTTGGAGCGTCACGCGACTACAATGGAACGGCGGGAGGGTCAGTCAGTCAGTCGATGGTGATGGCGCGGAGGCGGGGCTCGACACAAGGAGGATTGAGGAACTCGGGACTCGAGTACTTACCCGCCATACTGTTTCGCGAGGTCGATGGCCTCGTCGCGCGAAAAGGAAGAGAGTTCGCCGGTGAAGATGAAGGAGAGGCCGAGGAGACAGTCGAGCGATTTGGGCTCTGGCACGGTCTTGGAGCCTGGTGCGCGGGGACCAGCGGCCCAGTTGAACCTTGCGGACGAGCCCGCTTTCAACGGCAGGTTCTGACTTGGTGGCATGAAAAGAGCTAGTAGGGACAGGAGTCACAAATATGGCACAAGAGTAATGCGCACTGCATCTCGCATCCAATCAACTCGGGTCCAATTAGATTTAGTACAGTACATATACAAGTGTCAGTAAACGTAGTAAGAGGCTATGGTACATGAATATATTCGCACTCGATTTCCCTTTGTTGTTCAACAGTGCGAGCGAGCATGCGCCGTTGAAGGTCGTGTTATACGCTACTATCGAAGGGGAAATTGCCGACGCGAAACGGTAGGTGAAGCTGAAGGCTATGCGGCGAATACAGGCAGTTGATCCAAGTCCCCCCAACGCATCTGATATATAACGCTCCAGTTTGCCGAGCAACGGGCGCCACTCCGGATCCACAAATTCGGCACATGGCAAATGCTTTCTGAAAAAATCGACCACCAGACGCGGCTCGCTGATGGGCGAATCGGGGAGTTTAATGGTTTCGATGGCGGTGTTGCATATATCCGGGCTCATATCCATTGGGAAGCAGAGTCGATAGAGTTCCAGGCAACCTGCGATGAGCCCCAGCAGTCCGCACAAGGTAACATACTTGGCCGACACCCAAGACCACCCTCCGGATCTGCAACATAGTTGTAGAACCTCCAGCGATGGCTAACTGCCAGCCAAGGTCGCCAATTCGTCGTTGTCGATGTAAATCTGGTTGTACAAATTGATCATGAGTTCACGAAGGCAGCAGAAGGACGCAAGGGGAGATAGTATCTCGTTCCGTGAATATCGAATGCTACGGTGTTCGTAGTAGAGTGTACATGAGTGATGGAAGGGTGCATGAGGGTGTATGGAATGTATGATAGAAGATAGAGGGTGGGTGAAAGCCCGAAGCACTGACCGCAAGCCAGGGGGAGCAAGCTGCGAGGGTGGGTGGGTCCACCGAGCAGGGCACATATCGCGGAATCGGGTTGTGGAGTGGTGTGTGCAACGGACAAAGGTGAGGGCACGACTTGTCGAGGGCTCGAGGCTCTGTTCGTGACTGTGAGCAGAGGGAGCGGCGGGTGGGTGCGAGAAAAAACAATGGAGAAAGATAACTACGGCAACACTACGGAGTCGCAAGGAGAAAAGAGCTACGCCACCTCGCTGACTCATGCACGGACTATATTCTAGGAAAGCCTCTCGGCTAACCTAGAACGCCCACATGATGCAATAGCTCATAGAGGCATCCTCCAAAACCTCGACTTCCGCATCCTCCGAAAGTTAATCAAGATGAATGTCAATCGATCGAACTGAATTTATATGTTGAGGTGTGGCTAGCGCAGTGAAGCAGGAGAGCATAGATTGAACGGTAGGCTGAGCTCCGTCATAGTGAAGCATGAACATAAGAAAGATCTGCTGACGCGGTCGTAGGAGGCTGGTAAGAATATCAAGATCTCATATTTCCGGTTTCGTCGTCTCGACATTAGAAAAAGGTATGTTAGCAGCTGTGATGTCGATATGCTCCATATCGAACAAGGGATCGAGCATTATACCAAGAACCTTGTAATCTGGAGACAGGATGACATGTTTTAGAGTAATGAGGTCAAAGGGGACGAAAAGCTTGAGATGTTCAATCTTGCTGAGGCGAAGAACAGAGTCGGAAAGCATATCCATAGCATCCAAGACCGGTTCATTGCCATACACAGAGGGACCGAAATCCTATTTGATGGCCGTGAGACTCGTGCAGAGGAGTGCATAGCACTCAAAGAGTGGGCGAGGCAGACCCACTTCCCCTTTCAAGCTGATGTTCAACGAAACGAGTCCAGGAGCGAGCAACTGCTGGACGTGAGTGTGGCGAGATCAGGATGATGAGGGCTTGGGTCACAGACGAGTACCCTCGAATTTGGCAGGAGCCAAAGGGGTTGCGAGCTAGTGCATTGCGCAAAGTACTCGAAAGAAATCATGGATTCCAGTGCTTCCGTTATGTGGAGTTCCCTGACACGGACAGCGTACTCGAACGAATGACTATATCACCATACAAAGTCACGTGCATCTGAAGGGCCAGTAGAGCGAGGTTGGAGTCCGCTGAACCGTAGGTTGAACGAGGACCCTGAGACCACCTGCCAGACCACCCTATCTGTCATTTGGTGTCTTCCATCAGAACATGCATTCATCTCCTGCAAATAATGAATCTAATGATGGGCCTCGTTGCACGTCACCTGCACCTTATCTCGCCACAACAGTTCATTCCCAGCACAGGACGGTTCCGTGGCGCATCAAACTTCTCACGTTATGCTGCTGTTGGAAAAGGTTTCTCGCGTCAGGTGGATGTCTCCTTACAGGTCTACAAGTTCGTGACAAATTTCCATCCACTTGGCCCACAGCTGGGATTATGTCTTGTGCCGACATGACAACGCACAACTGAACCACCGAGTTTGCGAGTAACTTTGGATACCCTTCCATCGTTACAAGCCAGATATGATTGGGCGTAACACGAGGTCGGCACGTATCTAAGCTCTAATTATGGACTGATCTCATGCATCCTGATGGGGCTAGCCGCTATTGTCAACACGTGTAAAAATGGAAAACGGGGCGCCGACCAAGTCCCATTTGGCAGTTCCATTCACCTTCCTCAAGCCGACGGGGAGCCGACGAATGTGAACACGATATCCACAGCGTCTAGTGGTTGAGTTTCCCTCTCTTCTCTCATCCTACCATCCCACCAACATACAAAATCCCCGTTTACGATATCTGTCGTACTTCAATCATGTCGGACCGCGCTGTTATCATCAGGGAGAAGTTCCCGCGATTCCGGGTTCTCGTTGTCGGACGAGCCAACGCTGGAAAAACCACGCTGCTCCAAAGAGTGTGTAAGACGACCGAAGCCCCAATCATTCACGATCGGAACGGTGAAAAGGTCACTAGGGGACTGCTTTGTCGTGAACAGACCATTGTATGTTAACAGATTCTGTCAGATCGACATCGATGTGAAGGGAACCTTGGGAGTGAGTAATCTCGTATTTTCAGCACACTGTACCCGATGATGAGTTATAGCGTGGCGAGCATGACATCGAGCATGAAATTTCATTCGAAAGCAATGGCCGTTTCGTCTTCCATGACTCGCGTGGTTTTGAGGCTGGTGGCGAAGATGAACTCGAGAGGGTTCAGTTGTTCATTGACGAACGCGCAAGGAATCGTGGTCTAGCAAATTGCCTGCATGCTATATGGTTCAAGCCTATGTAGTGCTGTTGTTCAATGTTCATTCTGACATAGTTGACAATAGGTATTGTATTCCAATGAATGAACATTGCAGACCAATCACTGTGGCAGAAGAGACCTTTTTCTCAAGGTGTGGCACTGGAAAGGGTAAGAAAAATGTTGTAATTTGGGTGATATGCTGATCTGGTGATCAGTACCAGTAATTGCCATCTTTACCAAATTTGATGCATTGCATACAATTGCATTTGGTGAACTTGTAGAACAAGGGAAGGGATATAAAGAAGCACTGGCTATGTCTTCTGAGTATGCAGCACAGATATTCAAGAAGAATGATTACTATGGGATGTTGCAGGGAAAGGAGTTTCCTCCTAAAGGATTTGTGTGTTTGGAGAGTGAGTAATTATGGTTTGCAAAGTTATGTGGCATGATTGAACACTGTTTAAGGCATGCATGAAGAGCAGGCAGATTGCACTGCACTCATTAGCTGCACAGCAGAAGCACTTGATGATGAGACATTGGAATCATTATTGGTCTCAGCTCAGCAAAGCAACTTGGAGATTTGTGTCAAATATGCAATGAAAAGGAAAGTTCTGACTGGCTGTGGTCCTTAGCATGCCTAATTAGGCTTACCTAGGACTTTGAAGAGGTATCTCAAGGATTCAAATCTACACCACACTCTAGTGGAGAGGAAAGGTTGGGAGATTCAAGAAGACTTGGCAGTATGGTTTCCACACATCCTGGTAAGATTTGAATCAAGCATACACATGCCAGCAGCCAGATACTGAACATTCAAATCTGATTCTTAGGTAAGTAGCACATAATGTGGGAAATGAGATTTGATGACCATTTTATTGGTTGTATAATGGCAGGGTGTAAGTGGCTGTGTCTGTGGTCTTGGTGTCCTTCCATCATGCTCACTGCTATTCCATTCCTTGTGTGCTGACAGAGAGTAAGTGGCTTTGGCTGTGATCTTGGTGTCCTTCCATTATGCTCACTGCTATTTCATTCCATGTATGCTGACAGTATGTAAGTGGCTGTGTCTGTGGTCTTGGTGTCCTTCCATCATGCTCACTGCTATTCCATTCCTTATGTGCTGACAGGAAGTAAGTGGCTGTGTCTGTGGTCTTGGTGTTCTTTCATCATGCTCACTGCTATTTCATTCCATGTGTGCTGACAGTATGTAAGTGGCTGTGTCTGTGGTCTTGATGTCCTTCCATCATGCTCACTGCTATTCCATTCCTTGTGTGCTGACAGAGAGTAAGTGACTGTGTCTGTGATCTTGGTGTCCTTCCATCATGCTCATTGCTATTCCATTCCTTGTGTGCTGACAGACAGTAAGTGGCTGTGTCTGTGGTGTTGGTGTCCTTCCATCATGCTCACTGCTATTCCATTTCTTGTGTGCTGACAGGAAGTAAGTGGCTGTGTCTGTGGTGTTGGTGTCCTTCCATCATGCTCACTGCTATTTCATTCCTTGTGTGCTGACAGGAAGTAAGTGGCTGTGTCTGTGGTCTTGGTGTCCTTCCATCATGCTCACTGCTATTCCATTCCTTGTGTGCTGATAGGAAGTAAGTGGCTGTGTCTGTGGTCTTGGTGTCCTTTCATCATGCTCACTGCTATTCCATTTCTTGTGTGCTGACAGGAAGTAAGTGGCTGTGTCTGTGGTCTTGGTGTTTTTTTATCATGCTCACTGCTATTCCATTCCTTGTGTGCTGACAGAAAGTAAGTGGCTGTGTCTGTGGTCTTGGTGTCCTTCCATCATGCTCACTGCTATTCCATTTCTTGTGTGCTGACAGAGAGTAAGTGGCTGTGTCTGTGGTCTTGGTGTCCTTCCATCATGCTCACTGCTATTCCATTCCTTGTGTGCTGACAGCTTGTAAGTGGCTATGTCTGTGGTCTTGATGTCCTTCTATCATGCTCACTGCTATTCCATTTCTTGTGTGCTGACAGGAAGTAAGTGGCTGTGTCTGTGGTGTTGGTGTTCTTTCATCATGCTCACTGCTATTCCATTCCTTGTGTGCTGACAGGAAGTAAGTGTCTGTGTCTGTGGTCTTGGTGTCCTTCTATCATGCTCACTGCTATTCCATTCCTTGTGTGCTGACAGTATGTAAGTGGCTGTGTCTGTGGTCTTGATGTCCTTCCATCATGCTTACTGCTATTCCATTCCTTGTGTGCTGACAGAGAGTAAGTGACTGTGTCTGTGGTCTTGGTGTCCTTCCATCATGCTCACTGCTATTTCATTTCTTGTGTGCTGACAGGCAGTAAGTGGCTGTGTCTGTAGTCTTGGTGTCCTTCCATCATGCTCACTGCTATTTCCTTCCTTGTGTGCTGACAGCTTGTAAGTGGCTGTGTCTGTGGTTTTGGTGTCCTTCCATCATGCTCACTACTATTCCATTCCTTGTGTGCTGACAGGCAGTAAGTGGCTGTGTCTGTGGTCTTGGTGTCCTTCCATCATGCTCACTGCTGTTCCATTCCTTGTGTGCTGACAGGATGTAAGTGGCTGTGTCTGTGATCTTGGTGTCCTTCCATCATGCTCACTACTATTCCATTCCTTGTGTGCTGACAGTAAGTAAGTGGCTGTGGCTGTGGTCTTGGTGTCCTTCCATCATGCTCACTGCTATTTCACCATTGTATGCTTACAGAAAGTAAGTCCCTGTGTCTGGCTGTTGGTGTCATTAAATCTACACTGATTGCTATTTCCTCTTATGTTTGTAAACAGTATGCAAGTTACCATGTTCATATATCTGTATCTTTCAATCAGCTTACTTGATTTCATCATATGATTTATTCATTTAGTTGGTATGTTTATGTCTAAAGTCCTCCAGAACTATTCAATCCAGTGGATTTACTCATATTACAGGAGGTATGTGTTGTATTTCTATGCTTTCTTATTTATTCATATTATGAATTTTGTTTCTTATTCTGTTTGATATCTAATTGGATTTTAGTTTGATGCATTCAAGGCCAATCATATCCAGGAGCCATTTACATCATTGGTTAGTCTCCTTACTGATTTTTTCATGCAACTTACATTTTTATAGCTCCAAGGCACTGATGTCAATCAAGTCTGCTTTTTGACTGCTTGTATATATTTCTTCTATTTTCATGGAAATCTTATGCTAAACATCCATTTCAGCAATTCTGCCAATCCTGGTAGAATCCTTTCATCTCTTCACACAGAAACACCAAGACCCCTTTCATGCTTCTCTCCAGCAATTCATTGATTCCCCTCATCCTGCAAGTATTGCATCAGCTGTGGAACAGGCTATCATGTTGCATAGAAAAGATTACGATTCACTGTGTGAGGAAATCCTTCAGATTGTCCTGCAGCATTTCTTGGGTAGGTTCAGACTTAACATTTCATCCGACTTGAATGTTTATTTATTTGTTGCAGAGAATTCTGTGTCAGCAAGACCCCCACCCAATGCCGCTCGTGTCAAGGAAACAACTCATGTCAAGAAAACCTTTTCACAGAAGGTTCATACATGGTTCAAACGCCATCTCTAAACCCATTGTGTCAGTTCCAAAGAAGCTCTTCCACAGAGTATATCTGTACTACTAGTATTCTGTAACCAGTTTGCGAGGTCTTTGTACGAGTTGGATTCAGATCATGTACTCTCTGATGTCAGAAAATCGAAACACTTACTTGGCCTGAAAGATTTGACTATCCCATAGCATAAGCGGGTCGCACAAAAAAAGAAACTAAACAGATGCTGGTTGCACATGACATCATTCAGCTGTTCCAGAGGCACATCCAATAAATAACAAGAAAGGACCGGATATAATTCCACGAACATCCAACTAATCACTGTCACTGCTATCACCCCCGTCACCTTCTTCCTCTTCTTCCTCGTCCGTCGAACTATCATCATCGCTCTCCTCGACAACCGTAGCCCTCTTGACCGACCCTCCCCGCATCGCGGCCATCTGGCCAGCCAGCGAATCCTCCTCCGGATCTGAAATCTCGTCATTGGGGGTCTGCTCCTCGGTCGCGAGTACAGACACGTCGTCGATCTTGGGCTGTATCGTTACCCCAAGTCAGCGTCGTCCCCAACGTTCGCGCGACAAGCCCCCCAAAAAAAAACACCCACCGAGATCGCTCGACACGGCTCCTCTCCCACAAACGTATCGCTCACAAAGTACACCTTCCACGTAAACAGTCCAACGTTGGGCGGCGCCTGGAACTGCAGCTTGTAGCACCTATAATTCCGCTCTTTCGATGGGTCCGAACGAGGGACGTCATTAATCTTGATGGGTGGGACGACGATCCGGTTTGATTTATCGTCTGCGAGAACGAACCACCATCCGGGCTTGCGGAGCTGTAGCCTAGCATGTCAGATATATGCGTTCGCAAGGTCAATTATGTTTCGGACGCACTCCAGGCCAGTACGGTGCGTGTGCGTATCGGGCACCTTCCCCTTGAAGTTCTTCCGCATCCCCGCGGGCGTTCAAAAACTTTTCGTCAATGTCCTCGTTCTTTTTCACAGACTTGACATCCTGCACCGGGGTCGGCGAGGACGTACCAGGTTCCTTGATGCGGAGCTTCACGAGCAAGAACACGATAGACGACGGCGTGACCAGACGTTCGCCAATCACTTGGATACGTGTTCAACCCCCAAGGCGCGCATGACGAGAACAAATCATACCTTTGAATCCCATGTCGACAATCTCTAGCGTTCCCCAGTTTTCAAGCGCATTGCTGGCTTCCATGGCGCGTTCGTCTCCGCTTTCCTTCAGGTTGCGCACGAATGTCACCAGGTCTTGCTTTCCGGAACCCGCGGCCGTACTGTCGAATCCTGGTAGCTGGGCTTGCAGGGGAATAGCCTTGCCGGGGACCAACGCCTGTACGAGGTATGCATGGAGACGCATGACATCAAGGGTCGGTGCGAGCCAGCTTCGAGCGGACGCAATGTTCAAGAAGGCACTGAGTAGCACGGGGGCTCGAAGGAGCAACGTCGTTTGTTCTAACACCCACACACATAAGTCTGAAATTGCAACGCGCAAGTCCAACAGAATACCCACCTTGTTCCAGAGCCTTCGAACCTAGATCCAACCGCAAAAAGTGAGCGTAGAGCAACGCCAATGCTCGCTGTGCCGTTTCATCACCGGCAACGGTTTTGCTCATCGCCTTCCACTCGTCACCTACTCTCTTCTCGATCTCCACTGATACTTTGCTGAGATCGCCCGCGTTCTTGGTCTGCTCCTCGAACCTGAATGCACCGCCGACAACCTTGACGATATCGCCGATTCCACTTCCCTCCTCGACACCCTTCCAGAACCCTTCTGCAGTCTTTGCTTCGATACCATCCTTGGTCTTTCCCCTGCTGCCAAACCACCAGCGTCCGACCATACCGGGAAGCAGACCACCAATAAGGATGGCGTACAATCCCAAGACCCAAATATTATTCTTGCCCTCGACGATCCAGGAAGGTAGGGCAATACCCATCGAGACTTCTTGTCGCCCGTCGGGATGGCCATAGAGTTCATAGTTTCGGCGGATCGTCTGGTCTGTCAAACTAATGCAAACGCGTTGAGTAGATAATACGACGATAGCAGGAAGAAGTCGTGCTCACGCCTTGTATGCATTGGTGATATCTACGAAGCGATTGGCGATGTATTCGAGTGCCTCGTTCACGGTCGCTTTTACCTCGTCTGGGTGACTTTAACACGGTGGTTAAAAGGTGGCGAGTATGGAGGTGTTCACGGGATATGCACTATATTTGAGAGAGTTTCTTGAAGAGGGATTTGATTTCCTTCTCTGTGGCACCCTAGGAGAACGTATGAGTGGTGTGGGTTACGCAAGGGACGGACCATAAGAACGTACGGCTGAAATGCCCAATATTTCATAAGGGTCGTACACCTTGTTGTCGGACTCGGCGTTGCGCACTCTACTGGCCAAGAAGACAAAGACGGACCAGCCGACGAGGAGGATCGTCGCTCTAGAGAACGGGTCAGACAATTAAAAATTTGTGCAGGAGACGCGCACCTCTCGGTGAGCTTGGGATTGAATATCGATCGTCTGTTTGCGGCGAGGGCCTGTTTTCCGCGATGCAGGCAAGGTATGCATTGACACCCGTGGACCCGTTCCTCGGGGTGTTCTGTCCGGGATTGGTCAGTGTCGAATTTCGGCGTGAAGAGAAGGGACTCGCTTGCGGATATGTGAGTATGGAGGGGACGAGGACGATGGCGAGGACAGAGATGAGAAAGTAGGCGGCCATATTGCCCGCCTCGTCATAGTGGTAGTTGGCCATGGTGCAATTATGTCTACACGCGGACCGACTCGACTCTTTTGACGTGACCTCAATCGACCGTGCGAAAAGTCGACTCAACACAGGGGGTCGACTTTTTGCAACCACACCATGTCCATTGTCTACCGCACATCGTCCGACATGGGATCCTGCCCAAGCACGAAATGTACAGTGCGGGTCGAGACAGTTTTCTGTGCGGGACATGGCTGCGCACACAAAGCTCAAGTTTCGGTACGTTTCCTTTCGCTCCCATGTGACACTCGCTCAACCGTTTTATATAATGGACTCGGACGCGTAGGCAACATCGCTGCAGCACAATCGGTGTATCCCATCGCTCAGCAGGTTCTTTTTCCGCCCTTTGTCGCCCAAAGCCCTACCCGGCAACCCCAGCCGTGATTCCAGATCGTTGCCTACGCACACGGGGGTGACATGGACGCTGCGTTTGCACACTGGAGCCGGATCACCGTGACTGCTGCGGGCGGCGTCCCGTCCCCTGACGCATACGGATCCTTGATTGAATGCGTCAAGGATACCACGGACGACATCTCCAATGCTATGGCACCCTTTGCGGAGTGTCAGATGCTTGGAACGAAGCCCAACGTTTACCTCTACAATACGATCATCTCCAAACTTGCCAAGGCGCGCAAGGCGGACTTTGCACTCGACCTCTTCCAACAGATGAAGGCCAACACGTCGCTGCGCCCCTCGTCGATCACCTACTTGCTGCATGCATGAGGGTTGGTGACGCCATTGCCGCCGAGCAGCTGTTCGAGGAAATGGCCAGTCAGCCCAACTTCAAGCCTCGAATCCCCTCCTACAACACGACGAGGCAACTGTACACGCATACAAAGCCGGACAGGGAGAAGGTGTTGTTCTACCTGAACAAGATGACCGAGGCCAACGTTCAGCCTTTGGCGCACACATACAAGGTAAGCTGTTCATGCTTTCTCCATTCACCCGGTCAGAAATATGTTGTAGCTTCTCATTGATGCATACGGAACCACTGAACCTGTTGATGTGGCTGCCATGGAAGCGACCTTTAAGCTTGTCGAGTCGAACCCCCACGTACCGTCTTCAAGCTAGCCATTGGGCGGCACTCATCAACGCTTACGGCTGCGTCATGAAGGACACCGACAAGGTGATCAGTGTTTTCGAATCCATTTCCTCTCACCCGTCTTCCCAGCGTGGTCCCACGCCCCCTCCCGATGCCGTCTCCTACGAATCTCTGACGTGGTCGTGACGCGCAAGCGGATGGATCTCGCACAGCAGTATCTTGATCGGTTGCAGGCGACGGGTGTCCATATGACAGCGTACATTGCGAACCTTTTGATCAAGGGGCATGCTACCGACGGTGCCATTGAGCAGGCGCGAGCCATCTTTGAGAGCCCCCTAGCGGTGTGGCCACTCCTGGCAACCACGTTCCATACAATTCTTCTACTCCCCCTGTATCGCCAGATTCGGTGTCGTGCAGAGGTGAGTTCGTCAGCGTACGGTGCGCCTTTTTATTTCGTTACTTATCGCGTCTTCTCTTTTCCTAGCCTTCGATATGGGAGGCCATGTTCCGCGCAGAGCTGGGTAACGGCGATCGTGGTCGTGCGGTTGGCCAGCTCGAACAATTGAAACGACGGTACGTCGTCCGTGCACAAGAGAGAAACCGGCTATTGCTGACATGTCATGTTCAGACAAATTCCTAAAAGCGGTGTATAACCAGATACGAGGCATCATGCTCGACGATACGGTTGCACCTTGGGGGACTCAGTTACAACGAGAGTCGCAGCTCGAGTCGGAGACGCCGGCTTCGTCGCCTTGACGGCGTTCACGTTTCGATCCTTTTCTCTTGAACTCGCTACCACCGGAGGAAGATATGATACGCCCTGCGACCCTCGCCCCGTTACTCAAGTTGCGCCCGGTTCTGGTGGTCAACGCTTCATTGTATCCTGCACCCCAACAAAACGGCAATAAAACGGCTACTCGCAGACTCCTATTCAGTCACAATTGGCACAGCTACCTCAGATCCCTACCGTACAGCCACCCCCCGACACGGATGGGTAGCCCGTAATTCCTCCTTCGCGTAAGCCCACGAGATCCCCCTCCCAGACTTCCATGTAGACGAAGAATCACTGCTCAACCTTGAGTGTCAATTCAAGACAAGGACGAGCCAGCTCTCTGTCAAGCAACTCGAACAACTCCGGGCCACGTGTCTCAGCAGTATATGGCATCATAGAACGGAGTGGAACAGGGACCGTCTCGTTCAGGAATTGCTGGACGTCCTGAATGCATTTCTGGAAGATTGTTCAGCCGGGATGAGCGATACTGCACCAGAATCACCTGAAGATCTTGCTCGTTAGTACTACCATGGAGGCTTATTGTCGTCGGTTATTTTGTTGATGTTGTCTTCTCCCCACACGTAGTGCATCCTCGTATTTTTCATTACTTGGTCTGCTTTAAAGCCTAAGGCCTAATCTCCCAGATCACTGAGGAGTTGCCACGCACAGTCTTATCAAAATTAGTCGATAGGTCTCAGTTGGGTGGTCATGCACCTCTCGCTACGAATCTTCTCCCACCCAACTTCCACCACTAATTTACCAGTGTTGTGAGTGTAATTCTGTCGTGATCCGATTGACTGCTTACATCGACCGACTCACATGCGGCAGTCCGTACACTCATATTGTGAAAGAGACCTCTTGTACACATGTGTATAGCAACTTGTCTGAACAGAAATAAACCCCCCCCCGTCCCCTCCCTCCCCAGGAGTCACGAATTTGTCGTCGGCTCGACCCCCCATCGAATGATTCCGTGCATAATTTCCTGATCTCCGCTCCAGGCAATCGGGCCTCGAAAACCAACTCAAACGGGAATGCGTGCATATTCGCAGTATCAGTGATGGAAAGCGAACGAATCGATCGGTGCTGCGGGGTTTCGATCACGCGAAATGCCCATAGAATGAACCCCGTGTTTCATGAAAACAGACCTATTTGCGACGTGTAATCCCGGACAAGCTCTAGAGTGCGAAGAGTGTCAACGAATGTATGTAAACATGTGTGTTATGCATGCGGGTGGCTATCGAGGATCGACTCACCTGCGACCGAAGCCAAACGTGCAGAAACGTAGGTCGTCATGTAAGTTTCCTTCTGCATTGAACCAACGCTGGGGATCGAACTTGCCTGGCTTCGGGAAAACCTCCGGGTCGTTGCAATCACCCTGATGATAAACCTCTACACAGCAAAACTCCTTTGGACGTACCGATGGTTTCCAATGACCGTTGCACCTTTTGGAATCGAGTAGTTCTTCCACATGACATCCATCGTTGCACGATGCGCGAATCCTAGGACACGCATTTAGATGATCCCATACATGGCATCTGAATGAGCGAACGCACCTCCAATACTCACGGGTCGCCATCTTTGGCTCTCTAACATGGATACCATCACTTGGGGGAACATTCCCTGGTCACCAAAGGATGGCACTGCGATCATCTTAATAGTATGATTGGGCAATGAGAAGTGGAGCACATCTCTTCCGTCTGACAACGTTGTCTAGCTCATCCTGGACCCTGGCTTGAGCCTCTGGATGCAAAACAGCCGCCATCATCATTGTCATTTTCACTGAGGCAGTCTGATAATGAGAAGCGTTAGATCCGACTTATGATTAAATCAAGTTCAAACTGTCGAGTTGACCGATTTGATACTGACGATATTTGAGCCTGCGCCAAACATAGATCCAGCGACATACGCGATTTCCTCCTCCGCGATTCCATACTCCCTTTGGTTCTCTAGCAAAAGCTTGGCGAAACAAGGCCTCGCATCGCTTTTCTCCTGGCTCAAGTCAGCTTCCGCGGCCAATCCCGCAATGAATGAAAATTTGAATTTACCATCTGTTCCCGCACCAAGTTCAGCTGCCCTTGGAAAAGAGCAAGTTCTTCCTGATGCCACTTCTTTAACTGCGTGAGATACCCTGGAACGTATTTAAGGATAGGGTAGGTATCCACGAGACATGCTCCCGGACGTATGGTTTGACCGTTTCTCTAGCTTGAAATCGAGCGAGGCCTGTCGGCAAGTGAGGCACCTTCTTCTCCATGATACCCATGGCTGTTTGATGACGGCCGGTTATTATAAATGTTCGAGTTCCTTGTCTGAGAAAATACAGGGTTATACTCTTCGATCATCTTCGCGAACGCGGAAGGTGCCCTTCGATTACCTGGTCAGACGACTTGATCAATATAGGAGGTAAAACAAGTTTACCGAGTTGTAGGAAGTTTATTTCCGAAAAGTCAGTGTCCAGGCGGACCTGGGGGTAATGGTAACCGCCCTCGAGTGCAGAAAATATGCATTGCGGTATACCATAGTCTGCGGAGAAGCGCAGCGATACAAACGAACCACCAATTCAATATAAACATGAACGAATCGAATGTGAAAGTTAGTGTAATTGCACACTCCACAAAGAGTCGCTAGGTCACACGGCGAACAGCCTCGGACAGTACCGTTGAGCTAGGTAAAGCCCTAGATTGGTAAGCTGTAGAGAGCGGAGGGGGACTGAATGCGGCTAAGGGTTTAAATAGTCGCCATCCAGTAGTTTCCATAGTACTCCATCTCTTGAAGCTTGAGTTGAATCGGCACTGTCAGCGTGTGATAGCCAGATTTCGGTGTTTGCAAGGCTAGACAACGACTATGAGTACATGTGAGATTGGGTACCTCAAAACTTGGTTCGAAACCTCACCTGAATAAACAATGGGATGAATGAATGATTGTGAAACTTCATCTCCATCCTGTCCCCTAGTGTTTCTCTCGCTGTGTGAGAGAACATATAAGGTCCTAGCATCTTATTCATCACATCAAACGGTGTCAGTATGGTGTTCTTCTTGTTCTTCTTGGCTCTGCAACTCGTGTTTAAACGTGGAGCGCCGTGAGGAACCCATACAAACGTACACTCCCTTGCCTTCATCAAACGTCATGGTGTCACCGGATAACCGCCAAGTGGAAAGCATATTCAACACTTGTCGAATGTCCGACTGTGACCCGGCGATGAGCTGATCAACGACGTTTGCCGGGATCTTCATCTTCTCCCTGCGCACAAGGCAGCGTCAAATATACACCTTGTGCGGACACAAAAAATGTACTTGAATATGATGCTCAAGATGCATGAAC
Organism: Boletus vermiculosoides; assembly: GCA_038091015.1. NCBI lineage: Eukaryota > Fungi > Basidiomycota > Agaricomycetes > Boletales > Boletaceae > Boletus > Boletus vermiculosoides. The sequence continues at coordinate 21,061 of JBBPNR010000338.1, forward strand.
GGGTTGCGGCTGCATCAGGTCTAAAATCCAAACCATGAATTGACGACGAGAACGACGTCGTCTCGCGCGACATACTTTCTGGACGCAAGACTGAACGTGTTGCCCTTGAGGGACTTCAACTTTTGTGCTCCACCATCGTTAGCTATACAAATGATCGGAATCTAGACAGAGACGGCGGTGTTGATCGGTGTTCCTTTTGCCTGTGTGACAGTAGATACCTTTATCTTCTTGATCAAAGCGTTCAAAGCGCCGACGCCTCCCCGATCTCCCGCGGACATAGCATCAACTTCGTCCATAATGAGGCACGTCTTGCCAGTGATGGTGACACCGAGCGTATTCGTCGCCTAGCATACAACTCACCCAACTTCCCGTCTGAAGAACGCTTCACAAAAAAGGAACGCATATCCCTTTCCCGCCCATCCAACCATCCAACGAGAAATTATCAATGTTCATGCCACTATGAGGAAAAAGAAAAGGGGGTCAACACGAGGGTTCGACCACACGCAACGTGTACTCGCCTCGACGAGTTTCTTGCTCCGTGCATCGCTCGCGTTGAGTGCGATTGGCGTAAAATCTTGGAGTTTCGCACACAAGTGTGCGCTGGTCGTCTTGCCGACGCCTGGTGGGCCAGATATAAGCACAGAGCGGAAGACGTTCATACCGCTCTTCCAGGCTTCTTGAAGGCTGATTTCAAACTCGACGATCTGCATCCGGCGTGGTATGAGCGGAAAGGAAAAGGGGGCCAAGGATGGCTAGAATGGAAAGACGAACCAGTCGTGCAGCCATTGGTAGAGCTTCTCCACTTGACCCTTGTTCCCGCATATCTCTCTGAGTGTCCGAGGTGCATAGCGCGTCGTCCAGAGCTGCGACACCAAGTGGTGTTTCGCACCGACACTGCGCACGCAAAGCAGGCCGAAGGCCAAAAACGCCGTCAGCAAACAAGTACCTCCACAGAAAAGCAAAAAAAAAATGCGGTCATCGACGCGACACGACCACGACACGGAAACGAAAAACATACCTGCCAGACCCGATCTTGGCCTTTCCTCTCCCCTCCTCCTTTTCCCACTTCTCGAGGGCCTCCGCAGCAGCCCTAATCGCCTCATTCTCATTCTCCGTCTTCTTCCGCGTCTTCTCGTCGAGCTGAATACCCCCCCGACGTCCCTTGCCCCATGCGCGTCCCAATCAACGACGAAAACTCGTCCTCGGAGAGCATCTTTAGTCCGTGTTTCCTGATTGCGGCGAGCTTGGAAGGGCCTGCATTGTCGCCCAGGACGACGTAGGACGTTTTGGACGACAGTTGGAACATCACACGACTATAATGGAACGGCGGGAGGAATAGTCAGTCAGTCGATGGCGATCGCACGGAGGCAGGGCTCGACACAAGGAGGATTGAGGAACTTGGGACTCGAGTACTTACTCGCCATACCGTTTCGCAAGGTCGATGGCCTCGTCGCGGGAAAAGGAAGAGAGTTCCCTGGTGAAGACGAAGGAGAGTCCAATGAGACAGTCGAGCGATTTGGGCTCTGGCACGGTCTTGGAGCCTGGTACGCGGGGACCAGCGGCTTTCGCAGCGGCCCAGTTGAACTTTGCGGACGAGCCTGCTTTCAATGGCGGGTTCTGACTTGGTGGCATGAAAAGAGCTAGTGGAGTCACAAATATGGCACAAGGGTAGAAGATGAGATTTCTGAATGAGCTTTCACTTTCAGGGGCACCACACTCGATCAGGCCGTTAGTATGTCTTCTGCTGACATAACCTTACTCGTTCCCTCGTTGAGACACCCAATAATATAATAATATGCACGTGCGCCAGGTGTCTCATACACGTTCATCTTCGTGGCCACCTGGTCCAGCCCCCGCCGTGGCCCGTCAGACATAGCTAGAATGTCAACATCGGGTCCCCAAGCGACACCTGTTGTCTGCGTTACCGGTGAGTTACTTCCCAGTTGGGATTATCAACTACAGCTTGGATCTTGATTACTGTCTGGCCTTTCCAGCTGTTACTGTGTCCGCCGAATCGACCAAGAAAACCAAACATCTGAAGTACAATGAGATCCAAGTCGACAATCAACGGTACAAACTAATCCCAGATGACGATGGGTCGCTGCGCCAGCAATTCCCCACCCAAATGTATGGCTCTCTCTCTCCCTCGTTGATGTCTAAATCTCTATTCCATGTAGCAAACTCACAACAGCATGCCACGTTGCATTGTCTACCGGGAAATCGTGGTTACCTGGTCAAAAAATTCAAAACATCGACGTACAACGCCTCCTCGCCAGCGCTGGGAATGATCAGTCTCAGGGTAATGATCAGGAAATTCCAATCTTCGTGATAGGCTCCCGCTGAATTCTCGAATAGAGCTATCAGTCGTCCAAGATAACACTCGAATCACATTCACCTGCCAGGCTCAGCCAAGTAAATCATCCAAAGCCGCGGAAAGTACTGGAGCTTTACGCCCTACAACACAGGCCATCCTCGATAATTGTCCTCGGTCAGTCCAGCGATACTATCTTACCTCGTCAGCCTGACCAACCACGCCAATTCAAGATTCCGTATCTTGGTGATAGGCAAGGTAAAAGCATCACCAGTCCAGTCTGGCCATGTGTCTAACCTCCCAGCAGACGGGCGTGGGAAAATCAAGTCTAATCAATATCACATTTGGAATAAACGAGGCGGTTAGGTTTCCGATGAGTTTGTTGGCGATATCACTTCCTCATGTGATTGCCTACAGTCCGCTTCTGATCTCCATCGTGGAGAGGCAAGAATTGAAGATGAACTGACATCATCAGTCAATCCACGCTTTGTTCTTCATGATTCCCTCGGATTCGAACCAGGGGAGAAGGGCAAATACGAAATTGTCAAAAATTTCATCCGAAGCAGACAGAGCGGTCTACTTAAAGACCAATTGCACGCAGTTTGGTGTGATGCTCGCTTTCTGTCTATTGCACGCATGTTGATATGTTTCGTTGAGGTTCTGCATCGAGGCACCTCGAGCTGGAGGACGACTCCTGGAGACGGCCGCAGAAGATTTCTTCAAGTCGAAACGTGACACCCTGGGAAACAGTAGGTACCCTACTTCCATATCATTCATCTCATCAAATTTGTTGTTATAGTACCTATTGTTGTAGTGTTCACGAAGCTTGACGACATCGCGAATGAGGTGGCGATGAAATTAATGAGGTCTGATCAAGGTAACGTTAGTGAAGAGGATGTCACAAACCAAGCCCGTTCGGAGGCAGAGTCCACTCTACAAGGACGTTATGATGAGATTGCTAACCTTGCTGGAGAACGTATTCCATGTGCGATTGTTTCCAGTAAGTACATCGAGAACTAATCAAAGTTCATGCCTAATATATCAGCAACTTCAAACAGCAACGAAGCACTACGAGGACACGCTCTCGAATTTAGTCCAATTGACCTACCGCTTAGTGGGGACGAGTGACGTCCCTGATGCTCACATCAAATCAATGGTCACGATGGCGCAAAGAATCGACCCTCATCTTAAAATTCAAGGGACAATCGCGTGAGTCCTCTCCCCAATTGTTCCGGTTTTGGCACGATCTCATCTCTGTACAGTGTTGGAAAGCAAAGTTCGGTCTTTGTTCTAGAATAATAGCAAACCTTGACGCTTGGCTTCAGAATACTGGAAAGCCTTAGGGGCTAGTCCAGAGTTTGCGGGACACACCATCTTGGATTGTTTTGCTGTCATTCTTAGCGACATAGTTGCTGTCTGGAACTTCTACGATCCTGGTTGTGTATGCGATTTTGCTGTGATCGCTATGGACATTTCTAACGGCACACCCGTAGTATCTGCTGGGCGATAAATTCAAGGAACTCGTCATCGATGTGGTCCAGGGTGTGCATGTGCGTGCCGTCAACCCCAACAGAATACTGTGAGTCTTTTTCTCCGGCAACGCACCAAGCGACTCATGCGCGTCACTCATCAGCGCTTTGAGTGGCGGTTCATTGGTGGCCGTCATCTGTGGGTTGTTGGGGGCCACAGCCAATCCTGCGGCTCCAATAGTTCTACCTATTGTTGCGGGTCTCGCCACTATCGTGTGGCTCTACGATGTCTATGAGAATGCGTACGTCAGCCCCTGTTTCATCAGTGAACTGTCTTGATGCGTTTTGTATGTATCAGGAAATCCGTCCAACAGCAGTTCATAGCGTTCATCGTCGACTTGACCCACATCATGGAAACCATCTTCATCCTGATGGGTGGCGAGCACAAGCGACTGACCCGTCGCATCATTAAGCTTGCTTGTCACACGTACTCTGAGTCCGACGTGATGGCCTAAGCCCATAATCAGATTCAGGCATACCGCGACTTGGAGGGACGGGATGCGGCACTGGACATGATCGAATCCTTGGTTAAGCCTGATCGGAGTGGTTCCCTGGATATCAGGAGTTACTATGATGAGGTGGGCAAGCTGGATTTGGGTGCGATGAAGCTAGACCGAGACGAGGAATGGTGACTGTTGTTTTTGACATGCTGAGGTGTATGTTTTACTGCATACGTTTGGGACCGGTGCTTGTTCCTAGTATACTATATATGTTGGAGAAGGCTACGGATGAGCATCCAGTAGCAGTTACCCGTTCATCGGTGAGAAGAGTAACTTGGAGTTGGCTGAGCAGTGAGTCAGCAGTATGTCGACATGTCACTTTGGTTGTCGAGTGCGCCAGTCGCTTTTCGGTGATATGATTTACCGACTTCCCTGTATAATTACGGGATGCTGAGTGCACCAGTACCAGTAGAAACAATGTATCAGACCACTGTACTACCACAAAAAATGTTCAATAAGCTAGACTCACACAGGAGCCCGCCAATAGGGCTGACTGATATAGTAGCAGATATATTATTGCCCTGCTGTCTGACACATCGTCCCTCTGTTGTGATACATCACCCGTATTTGTCTTACTGTTCGTGCAACCTGAAACCTCCTGATATATCACCACTGCTAGCACGCACAGGACCGTTCTACATAATCATTGGTGTGCTGCAGCGCGGTCAAGCGTACGGCTATGCGCCACGCAAGCGAGCAAACCAAATCCATTTGAGTTGCCATGTGTCTGCATCCCCTTGGCTCATGGCCAGCTATACACAGCTGAGGCTCTCGAGCGTCCAGCGAAGATAAGCCATACTTCACACTGATGAGTCACACATATCCGAACGACCGGAGAAATCGCTTGTTACATGTATATCTACTAGCAGGTGGGATGAACAAATTTAAAGTGTTTGTATGGGAATCACGACCCACAACACCATCCCCAGGAAGCGTTTGTAGGGTATAGGCTGCATTAAAAGAATCGCGAAAGTATTCCGAGCGATGTCTTCAAATAATGCCGGTGGGGCACGGTATTGCGGTAGTACTTTCACGGGTCTGAGACTTGTTCATTACGCGTAGGCCAGGAACTACCTGCCTCCGACAATACTGTATAATCAAACAACGTCATCAAGTACCGTGGCCCCCCCGGCCAGAAAGAAAAAAGTATAATGGTAAAGCAAACACAAAAAAGGTGGGGTAGACGAAACGGAAATCCAGGAAAAGCCAGAAAACCACACCTCAACGCTTCGGCTGGACCTTGCCCCTAGGCTGCTTGCTCGACTGGCCCCCCGCCGTCGTCTTTGTTATTTTGGGTTGGGGCTTACTTGTCGATATGAGCTTGTCCCCACTAATGTCGTCTTCGTTCCCCTTCTTGTTCTCGTCGTCCGACGCCTCTAGTATCTCGTCCTCGACCTACCGTACCACCTCAGCGGTCGTAAGGTAGAAAAAGTAGACACCCACGTCAAAAGCCTCTTCAAAGTCAGGCACAGGTCCACCCGCCAACTTCTTTGGCACCTTGCCCAAATCCGTCGCTTTATAGAACGGTATGGGATGCTCGCTTGCATTATACCTTTTGAGACACGGATCATTGAGTGTGGCAGATCGGGTTCATAAATCAGGCTCACTTTCTCGTAAACGATGCCTTAGTCGACGCTGAAATCTTCTTCAACACGACTCCATCCTTGTTTTGGTCCACACCGAGCTCGACGATTGTAGCCCAATCCTCGCGGGAGAGATAATACTCGTCCATGCGTTCGATGATATCATCGACGGCCGACTACAGTTTAGCGGTGAAATTCGACATCAACGTCGCTCGAAAGAGAGAACTGCAACAGATAACACTCCGATCCATCCTCTACGAGCAGTTTCACAATACATGGGAACAGCGCCGGAAGATAAGACTGTCGAATCTCCGTCTTGTCCCCCGATACCTTGAGACGCATGTGGATTTGGACTTCGCCGAGCTGGCGATTCAGTTTCCCTTGTTTCGAGTTTTGACCAAGCCATCTTGGGGGGTCGTTTTGCGCATGAGCGATCAAGAGTGGTTTACTTTTGATCAACGACGTACCGCGGGAAGCTCATCTGGTTGGCTCCACCGTAACCCATGCCACCCCCATACAAAAAG
>JBBPNR010000339.1:0-27501 GCA_038091015.1 Boletus vermiculosoides
CGTACATATACTAGTACTTGATAAATTCTAGGTCTTTCTTGCCTTCGGGCTACCGGTCAGCTAGAATCTGAACTCGTCTTGTTCTCGACTCACCACTTGGTCCCGCTCGTCGATTTCTGCAGCAAAAAGTCGTCAAAGGCCTGTAGTGCATGTTGACATTCCTCTTTCCGACCTTGTTCCCATCCTTCATCAAAACCTTCCCGTCTGCTCATAGCCTTGGTCATGGCCGCTCTCATAACCCTCTACATGACTGGCATCCCAGCCCTTAATTCGACCCGTCTTGAACCACCTGTGCAACCCGTATCTGAGGCCTTCCCCTCCCAACATGCCTTGCCTGGGTGTTCCTGAACTCCATCTCGAATTTTCTTGCGGTGTCGCGCGCGCGAGGCACTCTCGTCCGCTTCGTTTCTCTGCTTCTCGAGCAGGGCGACGTCCGCCCGGAGTCGCTTCACGTCCCGCTCGAGGCTCTCGGTCTGTAGCTGGTAGCGTTTAATTACCTCTTTGGCGCGCGCGCGCTGCCTCGAGCTCAACGACGTATTTGGTGGACTCGGCTTTCGAGACACGAGCGGACAATTCATGCACCCTGGACACAGCCTGATTGGCTTGACGAATCTCGTGATCGAGTCTATCACCTGTTGATCGAAGGAGTGACTTGAGTGTGTGAGCCTGCTTCTCTTCTTCGGCTAGTACGAGACCCAGGATGGAGGAAGACCATGGCTCCCGACTGCGCGAGCTCGAGGACGAGTGGCGGTGGCTGCGAGAGCGACCCGCCCTCTGGATCATCAATAGCACTGATGAGTGTGGGGTCCTGAGATATCCGGTCAGTGGAGAAGGAGCGGACGTTGCCTCCCATATCTGCGCGATGATGTCAGTACGGTCACTCTTTCTGGATGGCTCAGGGTGCTGATCGTCATTAGAGAAGTCAGAAGCGAGGTGTTCATGGAATCGGGAGGTGCTCATACGCTAGAGTGGTGAACACGATGCTGTAGGGTAGTAACTACATATAGGCTGAGGGAGAATGAAATGGGTGGGCGCTGCGCCTCCGCTGCTTTTACTCGGGGAAAGCACCGAGGGTGGTTTAGCGGTTATCCGAAAAAGGAAGTATAATCCCATCCGTCATTTCAAAGCTAGCCTGATGTCCGCGTCTACACTAGTACTATACCTTGATCGACTCATGAGTCATGTCCGTCTTGAAAGCCGTATGTGTTGTTAAATGTGAGTGTGCTCTACCACACCCGCTTGTGTGACTGATCTCCATTCTAAACTACGGACAGTCATCATCTCCGGTGACACCTTCGTCTTACGTAGCCCTCCTGGTCCGCAGGGCCAACCCCAAAAAGAAAAGTAGTACTGTCCACGCACGACGAGTCCCACCGAGCATGACACGTTCCATGTGCCAGAATCCTTCATCTCGCAGATGTGACTGCGCCGAGAATGGGTAATACCACCAGGGAAGACGAGGCAAGCCCGTCGGTATACATTGACGCATTTCTCGTGCTAAATCTTCACTCTCTAGCCGTGGGCATTCGAGTCTCGTGACTTCTTACGCGCGATGGCGATCGGCAAGCCCATCTCTTTTACCTCCACACACAGCTTACCACCCAATCACGATATCACCCGCGATCTCGGCACTGCTGAAATTGGTGGCCTCGACGTCACTTCGGAGCTTCTCAAGAATGGATGGGTCAAAGTCAAAGTCAAAGATTTAAAGCGCAACGCTACCGAGGATGACACGTGGAAGCGTGACCTCGAGACTGGAGCCAAGGCAGCCGGATTGGGTCTTTGGAATCCCCATGGCCCTCAAGTGTGTCCCAGACACCCCGGCCGTCTCTTTGCACTAACAATAGTTGGCACGTGCCCAGGCTCGTGTCGTGCACCATACAATGCCCCAAGATTCTCAGGCATTCGTTTCCGAGTGGAAGGGTAAATCAATCGATGGCATGTTTTCGCAACATCCTAGTTTGACCATGCACTAATCGTCGTCGACGTAGCCCTGGTGGAGCAAGTTCGTGACGGATCAACTCTTCGTATGCGACTCTTCATACCCGATAGAGAACATCAATTAATAAATATCGCACTTGCCGGGTTCGTTGTGCGAGAACATCGTCGAAGCCTAACGAAGCATCGGAACCGTGGGCAGAAGAGGTTCGTTCTCTAGTTTGTATGCCGGGCGCAAGAACTAAGTCAGTTCAGGCCAAGTTTTTCACCGAATCGCGATTGCTTCAATGTGCTGTTCGTGTGGTGATCTTGTTACTCCCAAGCTCCCGAGCTACCCCAAGCGCACCTCCACCTGCCTCAATATTTATTGGTTCAGGCGGGTTATTCTTTCACTTGACGCTCTATCAGACCTCTTCATGAAGATCGCATAGTCTTCCACCCTGCGGGGAATGTCGCGGAACACTTGGTCGCCGCTGGCCTAGCTCGCATCGTCGACTGGCACGCAGGCATACTTGCAAGTAGCGGTGGGATGAAGCGCCTTCGGGCAGCCGAAAAAGTCGCCAAGGAGAAACGAGAAAAAATGTACATGTAATGGAGGAAGAAGTTCTGTCGCGGGGTGAAGCTAATCACGGCGTTACCCTGGAGATCTGAATCCTCTTTGTCTCGCCAGATTGTCAGACTTGGTGCGCTGGACATTCCTTAGAGTTTACCATCCATGCAACATGTCGCTTCGCTCGCTCGATTCATTTCGTTCATCTTATTTCCTGGTGGAATTTATTTCAAGGGTTTGTCTACAGCGAGCATGCCAGTCATGAATTTGCAATTTTTTGAGCCTCCACTTCCTCGTCATCCACGTCCATGGCAGCTTTCTCATTCTCCTCTCCCTCCTCTCGATAGGTTTCCCAAATCAAATCTAGCTCTGGCCCCTGGATTACTCCCTCGAGGAGAGCTCTAGCTAGATCTGTACATCCATCGTCAGCGAGTTCACTCGACATTACACCCGAGCACAGACCTGCAACTCCCGCCAGCCGTTGTCTGTCCTTTGCATCCAGCCAATAAGGAGAGTTTGCATAACTGGAACGACCAAACGTCAGGACAAAGAAATGGATCAGTCCTTGGTATGTCTTTGCTGGTGCGCGCAAAAGACGTTCGCGCAGGTCGAGCGTCGCATCTTCACCTATGACCAGGTGATGAAGCAACAACGTTGCATAATTGATGATGTGTATCGTTTTGCTCGTCCTAGAACCAGTTAGAAAGGGCCTTTCGTTCGGAGACAGCGCGAGCACCTTGTAGAAGGCTGAGGATCATCGAAGACTCCATTCTCATCCCAAATCGGTGCGACCAGACGATAGAGGTAAAGGACGACCGACGGGATCAGCTCTTGGGATCCAACCAGGAGTGCATACGCGTCAGGGTGTGCGTTGGAAAGAATGCCAAAGAACATGACGACGACTCTTGAGTTCGACTGCCTGTATGTACGACTGCGATATAGAAACAAAAACGACGAGGAAAAAACTTGTTAAATGGCGCACCTCGGGTCCTTGGCGGTTAGTATCGGTCAGTAGGGAACATACGAGACCAATTTGTGGATGATGAGCAAGGTCCACGAGTTGGCTGTTGTTTCTCGTCCGTTCGTTTGCAGGACGTGACAGCAATAAACAAGATAGGTTCCGCCCTGCAATTAATGTTGACTGGGAGGGATGCTGCAAAAAACTGCATGATTCATACTTGTCGACAGCCATAAGAGTATCCGCATACTCTCGATAGGGAACTACAGTGGACGGTGGGGATGGAGCAACGTCGCGAGCAAGGATGGCATGGTCGGACACGCGCTCAAGCTAAATCCATTCGTTGCGGTCGTTTGTGAAAAGCTGACCTGTCTTCGAAGTCATCAGGAATCCACTAAACGAGCGCCTCGTAAAGAGATAATGTCTCTTTCCCAAGCGAGCAAAGCTCAGGGGGCTCGTTTCCAGTCGTCACATCACGTTTCCGGAGCTGGTCTTGAATGATGTTATGTAGCATTCCCAACAATCGCGGTGTCTCGTCGTGGCCTGGGACACGCGGCGACAACGGAAGAGCAGGGATCGATGGCAACATGTATGCAAGGTTGGTAGGTAGGTTCAGAACGACAGTCAGTGGGGAAATCTACAGGGACTGAGCGATACGGCCAAACATGTCAGGAGAGGGGAAGGAAACCAGATTATTCTTTACTAGTAACTCGATGATCTCACATAGTGCGCAACAGACGATCCGGGCCAAATGGTCAAAATCCCTATCAGGGTAAGCGGGAATGCCCCCAAGGGTATCAAATATTCGCGTTAGCGCAGCACCATAGGACAGGACTTGACCTGTGTCTGCTGGAGATGCACACATGAATAACTGTAAAGTCGGGAGTTATGATCCCTGTAGTGTATGTGTCACCATAATAGCATGAAGCTATTAAATGTCAGCCTCGAAGAAACAATCAAAGAGTGTGAACACCAACAACAGGATTCCAACTCGGAGGAGTCAGTACAGCAGTATTCTCTTGGGAAGAGAGTGTCACGACTGGCGTCCCTTCGTCCACCATATGAACATCATCTATGCCACCATCAACAGGAAGGACAAAGTCCTCTATGGGACCTCTGAGGTGTTGGACTGGCGTTTGGGACGACAGGAGACGGGTGCTGGGGAAGTGAATATAGTTATGTTCGCCTATCACAGGCAAATATCTAGAACTCACAGAAGCATTGAATGAAGTGGTCTCCCTTCCTTTCCGCCACACCGCGAATTGTGAACGCGGAGGGCCGGTCTGAAATCTTTGGCTTTTCAAAGTCTGATATGACACCGAAGCGGGAGCGACGAGGAGTTTCTGGAACTGGCCGAGAAGGGCCAGCGGAGCCCCATTGACTCGATCTCTACTGCTGAGAGGGTAAGGGTTCCGGTATTTGCGAAACATCGCTCTTGGGTAAAAGAGACAGAGTGTTTCCGCGAAGAAGTATACGATCCTTACTCCCCCGCATAAAACAACGCGCAGTGCACCCTTTCCATATGTTTTCTGAGGATAGTCACCTCCCCGTCTTTGGCAAACTTTGCATTCAGAGCAGACTCCATATCGGCCTGGATAGCTTCGTGCTTTTTACGAAGCTATAAAAAATATCATTAATCCACGCACAGCCCACACCTCTTCTATTTGTTGAACTAACTGCTCAACATAATTACTGGAGGCAGTCGTAGATGGAACCCCATTGACTCGTTGTGGAGGTCCTGGATGCGTCTGAGATACTTCTTGTGATGAAACAGGTGACTGAGCAACCCGTGCGCCACGTGCAGAAGACGGCGGACGAGAATGAACTTGAGTTTCTCTTGCCGGACTTGTCCCGGAGGTACAGGCGCAGAACCTCGGGACAACGGAACGGCCGTGGTGGGTCTGGACCCAGATCCTGCCTACACAACGACATTCGATCCTGGAGCGATCCCCGACCAACTAGGAGGCCCCGACGGACGCATCTGCTTATCCTGAAGACCGTAGGTACCATCCTGTCGAATGGAGACGTCCGGAAAATCTTCCATATCTTCCGAAGTGTCCGCTCGGCGAATCGTCCTGCCACCAACCGACCCAGGCTGAGGCTGCCGCCATTTTTTGACGCTTGGCTGGGGGCGCAACCACAACACGTTGTTGAGTTTGGGCGAGGCTGGTGATACGTTTGAACTTGGATTCCTCCTCATCAAGAACAGCGAGTGTCTTGTCATCGAGCACCAAGTCGTCCGAGAAGTAATTATCGTCAAAATCAGAGTCGTGCATGAAAACACCGCTATGGGATTCGCAAGGTCGGAGAGACAACTTAGTACGGGTATATGGAGAATGCAGACGCTGTGCTCGTGGTCTTTGTCGATGGCTAGATTAGAAGAGATAAAGTGATTTATCGGACAAGCTGGCAATCCTCAATGGGGTTACGAGTCCGTCGTTCAATTGATGTGGCTTGGGTAAGTTAAACTTTAAAGGAGATACACAACTTATCACTAGGGTCGGACCTAGAATTTATCAAGTACAGCCGACTCTCTCCTAACGCATACCTCTCGGGAGAGCCTTGGAGGTATGTGTTACTAGGGAGTATGGGTTGTCTGGGAGGTTGTTAGCCCTGAAAAATGAGTTGGGGAAACCAAAATCCTATGTGTTATACTGGGTATGCGTTATAAGGGAGTCGACTGTACTACATACCCGGGGAAAGTGCGCGGTCTGATTGGCGAACTTGGCAGTCGTTGTTGGTATTGTTTCTCCGCCACGCGAAGATCAGCGTGGTCTTCGCTAGGGGTGTTACCAAATAAGGAAAGATGATGTTGTCATTCCTGACGGAGCTTCCACCGCTTGACAACGCGTCGCGACTCGCAGCTGAGCGCTGAGCCTGGATAAAGTGATGCCAGCATACTGATTGGCAGTCAGGCTCAACCTCCCGCAGGGTCGGGTCACTAGAGACGCTGCTGGTAGCCTCGGGATGGGCCTCTTGCACTTCTTCCTTCCGTGTTCTATACGCCCATGGCGGGGTTCACCTCACATGAAAATGCACAACGCAGGCATGGCTCTCAACTTCGGACCATAATGCGCGTGCATTCCAGTATGACCCAGGGACCAGGGTTGTGTCGGTAAAAAATCCTCCATACTTATGCTGGCATACTTACTTACCCGAGTCCTGCCCGGCCCAGACCACCAAGTCCAGAGCGATTACATCCCGAACGCCATGCAGCTGGAGTCGTTTTTACAGCACGAACTAGCCGAAGGCGATTTCTGCGACTCATCGGCATTGGCTTGCGACGGACGTAATCCATCGTACGGGGTCCTCCTCTCCAGGTATAAAGAGTCGGGGAGAGCGACCTTGACCAGCAGGTCTACCAGCCACTACTCTCATTCGCTCTCTTCAGCGTTCTACTGCTCTCTATCCTTCAGAATGTTCGCTCGTGTCTTCGCTCTTGTGCCTCTCGCTCTCCTTGCCTCTGCTTCGCACCTCGAGGCGCGTACCCAGCAGTGCAACACTGGCCCGATCAACTGCTGTAACAGCGTGCAGAGTGTAATTCGCGCCATGTTCTTTTGGTGTTGGATTGTGGCTGACATGTTTCTCGTTGCTACTATAGATCAACCAGGCGCAGGGTCTGCTTTCACAGTGTGGCCTGCTTGCCGCTGCTACCCAAGCTGGTGGCCAGGTCGGTGTGGGCTGCAGTCCTATCTCTGTGATTGGCACAGGCAGCGGTTGCGCTGCTCAGCAACAGCCTGTCTGCTGCACCAACAACGACTACGTATGTATTCTCTGATTTGCAATTGATGTGATATATTGGTCGCTGAATGGAATTTTAGAATGGTCTCGTGAACATTGGTTGCTCTCCCATCAACATTGGTGCTTGATGGATGATTGGATAGAAGTTGGCGGTTGGGTTTGGTGGAATGGTTTCACCTCATGTGACTCGTCATTTGAAAAAAAAAAAAAACTCATTAGTCTCGTGGTTCAATCGAAGTTGGTTTTGATGTCTAAAATTGTGTGAACCAGATGAATTGCATTGTGAAGGCTGTCCGAATAGTGTGGACGGGTTTATAACTTTTATTTAAATCAGGGGTTCCTTGAGTGGGGGGAAAGTACGTGAAGGTTAACGCGACGTAGCATTGAGGGGCTGCATGTGACTCTGGTTCTAAAGGGCTATGTTGTGGACCAAATTGACTGTCGATCCCACTGATCTGCGGATTGCCATGTGTTTCCTATCCCCTGGTGTTTGCTGATCACACATAATAACTGCCAAAATGCGGCTGCGAGTACTTACTATGAGCACTAGCTAGGAAGTCAGATTGATTATGTATGTAAGCATCCAAAAGCGTTCCGGAACACATGTCAGTGTGAGATGCTACGTTGCGGGTTCCGGAACTTCCTCTCATATCAGCGAGGGGGATCAAAAAAGCAGTGTGCGCCGATGCTTTTTTTTTCAGCCATCGGGATCAAAGTTCTGGTTCTTTGACTACCATCATCAATTCTCCCTTTTTGGTGGCAGGCCTAGGCCCAGGCCTGCAACTTATCACTAGGGTCGGTCCTAGAATTTATCAAGTATTGGTATATGTTCGTGTTACCACACTTGTTGATATTGATAGTATGATGGCAGGTAAGATAATGATTGTATCAAGTGAGGGATAGCCCTTTACTGCAGTGACACGCTACATCGAAGCAGGATATTTCAAAGCCCCGGAACTCCTCAAAGCTACAGCTGTACGCCTATTCCTTGCTTCCAGGGACACTCACGCTCATTTTTGCGACCGATGATAGGACAAGTATAGTCTCTGAAGAACCGAGATCACATTATATTTGGTATGTATCCGCACGACTCGATTAATTCTCAAGTTGTTGGGCCTTTCCGATGGTATTATCCCGGGCAGTACTGAACAGAACTTTGTGGATAGCGAGAAGGGCTGCTTCCAGACGAGGCCATACAAGTACTCGACGAGGCTTGTCGTCGGATCGTCAAGGCACACGGAAGCGCGCCCATGTACTGGTGAGCCTGATATTGTCTACATGTAATGGGGGGGGGTCTTACCGTCGTGCACTAATCCGCTTTTTTTTGTAGTCCAATGACATGCCGGACGGTAAATCGTTGCCATTGCCAGCAGACCTTCGTATGATCAGAACGACTGTCTTCTGATCTCGAAGATTTAGGTCTGGTTTGGGGAGACTAAGCCTAATACCTGGGGAAACGTTCTGGAAACCGCTGCAAGAATATGATTGTTCGGCGTTGGTTCGGAAAGACGGTTATCCCGATCAGTGGCGTTGCTGTATGACAGATTGACGCCTTCAAGTCAACGAGAGGGTCTGGACTCGATTAACTTTCACCCAGTGTTCATCCGCAGCAATCTACCATGGCCGATATCATGATCACGGACTTTCTCTTGGTCCCTTCCTTTCTCACCTCATAGATTCCGGGAAGAACAGTGGATTGGGTAGCTTGCGTCTCTATTGACTTTTTTTTTTTGACGCAGCCGTGGACGGTCGTCTGTCTTGACTTTGGAATACATGCCGTGATGTGTAAGCCTGGTATATTCTCCATTGCGGCGAGGGATTCCTCATGTGCGTGCTTGCAGGCTATTGCTATTTCGCGGTTGCAGGTGGGGTCAAGCTTTGGGTGCGTCAGACATAGGGCTTTGGGGGAACATTTTTGGCGCCAATCTATAAATACCTCTCAGGAGGTCGGCGTGGTCGGGAGTGGTCCTGACTTGTTCTTGGCCGAGTCCCCTCGGTGACCGTAATACGTAGGAGACGACAAGTCCAGTGTAAAAAAAGGCAGTATGGGCGCTCCTGGACCACTTTGGGATATTTGCTCGCAGAGACTGCGCCATCGGGACTCGCGCGTCCGTGATAAAAGTCAACAAGCTCGGCGCGCAGAGGTGTTATGTTCCTATATGTGCTGTTCACAGATCGATGTGATCGGGTGTTCGGTAGTTGTTCTGCCGGATTGAGTCGGAGCTTTAAATGACGGCAAAAACCCCTTTGTTGGCTCATGTTTGGTGGAAAAGAGAGCAGAGAAAGAGGGATTGAATTGGGACGGGGCGACCTTGCAAGGGAACGTCCAACTTTTCTTTCACTGCTTTCTTTTTCCTGGCTTGCTCGTCGTCGGGCTCGTCGAGCTCAAAGGGATTTCGCACTTTACCCCCCGGGGAAGCGGTCAGTGCAGCGAGGAGGACCATCGAGTGACTTGACCTGCCGACAACAACGACAACGACGGCAACAAGAAAAACGGTCGGTACTCACAATCGACACCGTCGACGACGACTGGAATACGGAGACGACCTAGCCAAGTATTTTTCTCGGTGTATCTCGTGGGTGTGATGAACAGCGATGCGACAGAAGCCGCCCTTGGTCTACTCGGTCTGTCTCCCTTGAATGCCCCCCAGTCCCACCCGCAACCACAACCACAACCACACCCTCATCACCACGTTGCCCATACACATGGGCCGTCCCTGACCTCGACTAGTGTCGGTATTGCCATCGATAGAACAAGTGCTCCGCACATTATCCAGTCCGCATTTCCGCCTTCGCTCGTCCCACTCAAACGGAAACAGCCATCGCCAGCTCTGTCAACAGCAACCGCGACGCCATTCACCCCAAACGTTTCGAGAGATGGGTTGTCTACCAAGCCACGACAGTCGTCCCACCCTCTAGCGACCTCCTCGACGCCACCCATCAAACCCAACCGTCCGCTCTCAAACGTGTCGACGAAATCCTCGACAGCACCCTCCCAACGACACCCTCAACAACATCCATTCTCTCCCACTCTCTCCAGTTCTGTCCCGCCACAAACACCTCCGACCTCACAGTTTCCGCTCGCATCTCCCTCTACGTCGCAACATCCACTCGCCCTCTCTGATGCACCTCCACCGGACTCGGACGCCATCTCGTGCATTTGCGGATTTACCTATGACGATGGTTTTTCGATCGCGTGCGATGACTGTTCACGGTGGTGTCATGCGGCTTGTTTTGGCATCATCCAAGGCGGAGAGGTACCCGAATTTTGGAAGTGTTGGGTATGTGATCCCGGACTGGAGGTTGATAGAGAGCGAGCGGTCAAGACACAAAAAGCAAGGCTGAGGGCTATGCGCATGAAGGCTTCACATGGGACAAACGGAGGGGCGCCCGGAGCCACAACTACCAACGGAATTGGTGGGAACTCGGCGGTAGACGAAGGAAGCGGTGGTGTGGGGAAGCCAGCCTCGAGGAGGAAGACGAGTCCAGGTGCGGAACGGAAATCGAGGAGGGGAAGCGCTGTTGCTGCTGCTATCGAGGGCTCTGGTTCGTCGAGGAAGAAGCGACGTGCGTCGATACTTTCCCCTGCTGATCCCTCATCTCCATCTATCCCTCCCCCAAATCACACCTCGGCGCAACCACAGCCTGGCAGCTCGCGCATGCCACATCTTAATGGCAACGGACCAGTTGCCTCCAGCAGTTTACCGCCAACGCCAGTTACCTTCCCTCCAGACATCTACCCGAATCCTTCCGTCTACGCCCAACTACTTCGTGTTGCAAAAGCCTGGAGAGGTGTCACCGCTCTCAATCCCCCAACGCCACTCGTAAACCCGCCACCGAAGACCTATAATGATGGAGGATACATGCGGGTGGACTCACAAGGGTAAATTTATTTTTCTTTCGTTGTCTTTCATGTTGTTCCTGCTCTTCCATTTCGATGGATGTCGCATACAGGCGACGATGTGTCTCACTGCTTGTATGCGTATGCCTGTTTACTAATGATAGTGCAGGTATCGGGATCGTCATGGCTATTCCATGTCTCCTCTTGACAACACGACGCCAGTGATACTGGACGAAAATGCTGGGGACGCATGTGTCCCTCGGACGGTGCTACGGAACGACCCACCCATGTCTTACTTCAATTTACCCTCGGGTTTGCACTCCCAGTTTCCTCCAGCTTCGACGACATGTACACCCGCGCACCTCCGTCCCCCATCTCCCAGGTTACATGTTGCCCCGGATCCTTCACCTTTCTCGCATACCTCTATTTATCCGTCACCACCTATATCCAATTACATGTCTCCTCCTGTACCTAGTTCATCGCATCCCCGCTCGTACGCCAAGTCCCCTCTCACACCTTCCACAAACACTATTTCATCCTCCAACCCAAACGGTACCATCCCGGCGACCACTCTCTTAGCTCCCTATACAACCGCGATTGTTCCCTCTGCTGCGTATCTGGCTGACCCGTTAAACGGGTACGCCCATCTTGGTATGGGAAAGCCTCAGGTGAGGCTCGTTGGAGGTGGATGGGAAGTCGGGCTGGACGCACGAGGTATTGGAGGAGTCCCTGATCCTCCCGATTACGATGAGAAAGGAGATGGGGTCACCGCAAGCAAAGAAGGTGTCGGGGATGGCAAAGCAAGATGGGCGAGGTGCGGGTGTTGGCCAAATGCAGTGGTGAGACCCGTCATTTGTGGTGGAACGAAGGAAAGGGAGGGGACGAAGGGGAAGAGGATGTGGCACAAGGCCGAGTGTACGAAGGCGGCGTCTGACGGTAGTACCGTTTCCAAGGATGGTGATCCACCACAAATGGTGAATGGTGAGTCCGTCCCTCCAACGTCGCGGATGCAAGGGCAACAGACGGACGACTCATCCGACCAAGATGATACGCCTTCGGCATCCGACTCTGATGCGGACCCGACGTCACTCTCTTTTGCGTTGTTCGCATTGCGAGACTTGAGAGCAGACGAGGAGATTGTCTTAGGCTGGGAATGGGACGATGGACACGCGGTGCATATGTTACCTGCGTTGATGGAGAGTCCCGGAATGTTTGCGTGAGTCTTTCGCCTTGCGGCGTACCTTTATTTGTTTCTCATCCAACTTTCGATCGCTGATTTGACTCTCCGTTCCATATGCACCATCTTTTAAACGCCATCGACCGCGCTGCGTGCGCAAATACAGCCCAGCATACCTCCACCACCTCCGCGCTCAATTCACGTCCATTCTCCACGCCCTGAGCAGTACGTTCACGACTTGTGCTTGTGGTTCTTCGACGCGAGACTGTGCTGTTCGCGTTATGGAGAGAGTTGTCGAGGGACGGTGGCCATGGCCAGGTGGGGAGATAATGTCCGAAGGATCCGAGGGAGACACCTCCGATGTGAATGGTGCAAGTGAAGAGTGGGACGATGGCGAGGGGGATGTCGATGTGGAAGGGGATGACCAGTTGGATCCGCGTCCGAGTCGGAATTGGGGGTTGGGCATGAACGTGGACGTGGACGTGGACATTGAGATGGACGCGTCAATCGAAGTCGATAGGCGGA
Source organism: Boletus vermiculosoides (assembly GCA_038091015.1). NCBI lineage: Eukaryota > Fungi > Basidiomycota > Agaricomycetes > Boletales > Boletaceae > Boletus > Boletus vermiculosoides. The sequence continues at coordinate 12,731 of JBBPNR010000339.1, forward strand.
TTCCACGGGTCAAGAAGCGCAAGGTGTGGAAGGAGCGCGAAGTGGAGGATGCGACACATACGAATGGTGGGAAGGATGCCAGCGCTGCTCCGTCAGCAGTGCCTACGTCGACGCTGAAACCAAAGGCCAAGAAGGCGATTGATTTGGGTCCGTTGGTGGGTGTCAAGCGGGGGTTTAGGACGCGGGAGAAGGTGCCGATGAATGGTGGATGGGGCGGGGTGGAGATCGTGCCGTCGAGTCTCAAAGCATCTCCTGAAGTTAGGACGGAGGAGGATCCACACGTGGGTGGTAAAGGAAAAGGAAAGGCCCGGGTGGTTGATGGTAGGTGGTTACTTGGTGAAGTCTATATGTATTTCTTTTTCTTTTCTTTTCCCTCTCTTCCCTTTTTGCCAGCATTCTTGCTTTTGGTTGGTTGTTGCATGTGGTTAGGTTACTAACGTTTTCTACCTTGTTTGGCAGATAATGACGGTCTGGACGTCGACCCTTCTCTGTCTACGTTGCCTCCACGAATGCGTAAGGCTTGGTCTCGACCTCCAGCGGGACAACCGGAACCGTTGCAAGAAGACTTACCACGAGATCACTCAAACCGTGCCGAGGGCTGGAGAGCACATGAAAGATGGAGAAGTCCGCCTAGTACGAACGCCGAAAGTCCAATATCCACTTCTGGTGCTGCGGAAGGAAGCAGTGTTAAGGGGGTCGATCCTAAGCAAGGCTCGGCGAGTGTGAACGGTGATGGGGAAGACGGTGCAGACGGGCAGGAGACAGAGTTCGACACGGAGACGGAGGCTGATGGATCGGATGGTAAGTGCCTTTTGTGCGGGGCAATGCAATGGTCGGGTTTCACCCTGATTCTCGATAGATACACGACAAATGCCACCCCCGCCGATGCCTGCCTCGCTCGATCCGACTACTGTCTCATCTCTTGCGCACGCCCATGTGGTGAGAAGTTCGTCCCCTCGTGGCCCCTTTCAGTGGGACAAGCATGGTGTATCTGCGACGTGGATACCGCCCCAAACACTGACACCGACGCCTGGACCATCAGGGCGGTCGAGCCAGCCTCCCCATCAAGGCACGCATACGAACACCCCAGCTCCTAATTCGATCATCGCACGGTCTCCTGCACCATCACAAGTCAACAATGGCAATCTCTCCCCCTCGACGTCGTTCTCATTCGCAGTGCACTCGCAAGTTCAATCGCATTCGCCAGCACCCATACAGTCCCACCCCCCACCTCTAGTATCAAGTGTGTCGCCCTCCGCCCCGTTTTCAAAACTCTCCCTTCATTCGCCCGATGCATCATCCTCAGCACATCTCTCTGTACTGTTCAGCCCCAGCGAACCCACGTCACTATCTTTTGCACCCGCCTCGATGCAGCGTGCCTCAGATCATCGAGCCACTTCGCCTCCACCCCATCGACCGTCTAAACCCCTACATTTGCATCCGCAGAACGAATCGCCTTCTATGCCCGCGTCATTTTCTGCACCGACGGTGACCCTCAATCCTCCCGACGGCATGCGCGATACCCCCGCTGAGGCACAGTATCAACAACCGTATAGGTCTTCACCCGAGTCACGACACGAGGTACATTTTCCGTCGGATGTGGAAAAGAGGCGTCCTACCAATGGGGAAGCGTATCGTGTTCGGTTCGCGTCGCCAGAAATACTGTGCCAGTTGCCTCGGCTGAGAGGGAGAGTGACATCCGACAGCTCAGAACCCCTTGATGCTGATGCTGATGTCTCAGTCAACGCCGACGCGATTGGGGTCCTGAACAAACAGGAGACTCTCCCGTTGGATCGCGATGCCATGGATGTTGATGTCGACGTCGTCGGAGATAACCGGAGGGAAGATGGCAGTGGCCTCTCACATGCGGTGTCCCCTGAAAGCAGAATGGATCACCTCCCGGAGGACGAGTATTCGCCATTACACGTGTCCGGTTCTCCCCACCCTCCGGCGCCATTAGACTCTCCACCCCCCAGGATCCCCACGGTGATGGACGGCGCTGCGCCGGAAAACGATTCGTCGCCACTGGCGTCCAGTATCGACGAGACGACATCACAAGCTGAAGTGGTGACTGTTGAACCTGAGCCTGCGCAGCCGACACGAGAATCATCACCCCCGCCACCGCCCAAAGTCAAAATGTCCCTCAAGGATTTTGCGCTACGCAAGAAGAAGCAGCGGGAGGAGGAAATGGCAGCGAAAGCACTTCGTTCGCCTATGACACCCGACGGTCCTGGATTGCCATTCAGTCCCAGTGTCGACGTCAAGCGGGAGCTCATAAGCGAGCATGCCGGCATTGTACTGACCGCGGATTCTGGTAACATCGTCAATGGCCATGATGTGAAGATGGATGATGATGCGATCAAGGAGGATGCTCTGGACTCGTCTGAACATGCCAGCGCGAATGGGCTTGACGGCTGTAGTGGGCATAAGCATCAGGAGCCAATTGTGGAAGAATATAACCCACTGTCTGCAGAGACGCAGGTGCAGTGTATGATTGAAGCGGCAAAGGTTCTGGACACTACGCCGTCCTTTCCACAGCCTGCACGCCCATCGATGATTCCGTCGCATGGTTTGGATGAGAAGGTTAACATGGATCAGACACAGATGCAAATCGATAGCAGGCCGACGACGACGCTCACGGCCAAAATGGAGATAATGGATGCGATGGTACCGAGTGAGCTTGTTGGCTCCGATGATCGTATGCCTGATGTTGTGAGCTTTGCTCCTGAGCCTCCGCCGCCGCCATTGACGACCAAGCAGACAAGCGAAACCACAACGGTAGACCGCACTGACTCCGTAGGTTCCACGCCCAGATCGGTCCCTCCTTCGACGCCAGGCTCTACGTCAACACCCGCGTCCATGTCGACATCGACGTCTACATCCACTGTCAACTCGCGCTCGAATTCAGTTGGCACGCCTGTTTCCACACCGAATCCGAATGCTCCGCCGCATGCACGCATCCCCACTCCATCGTCCAGCATCCCGCCTTCCCGTCGCCCCTCACACGAAGATGGCGAGATTACTAGCTCCGCTCCATCGAAGACCTATTTGCCGCGATCACATACGCCACCCACACAACCGCGGTCGTTCCATGCCGTCCACCCATCGTCACCAGGCCTTGGGCCTACCTCATCCTCGACTGCGCCTGTCCCCCGTCGGCCTGCTCCTCCGCTTTCCCGTTCACCGTTGTCAAATGCTGCCGGCCCCACGCCAACGCCGATATCTACTCGACCCCTGCCAAGCGGACCCCGTGCTCTCCGGGGGAGTATGACTCAGTCGACGCATCCACCACCCTATCCAGCTACTCGGCCGCCATATGCGGGTTCTCAGTACATCCCACGGGGGCCATCAGCCGACCGAGACCGGCTAGATTGGGAGCGTGGTGATCGGCAATGGGCTGCGCAGGCGAGATCGCGAGGGAGAGCTGGGAGCAATGGATGGGGGAGATGAAGTTCCTCCGTTTCCTCTTTTTTCTTTTTTCGTTCCTTGGTGCTGTGATAAGAGTCACCCGTCTATTCCTTGACCTTTTTTTCTAGTTACTTCCTTGTCTGTCTTTTTTCTTCTTCGCTTTTCTTTCTGCTGATCATTATTACTTTTATCCGTTTTGTTCTCTCTTGTTTTCGTTCGTTCGACGTGTGATTATTCTATCAGGTTAAGAAAGAAATGTTTCCAATGATCTCAAACCTTGCGATTCCACAAATTTACGGATGTTGGTTTGAGTGTTATTCTCTTGTCTCGCCGACAAGATTAGGTAGCTAAATAATCTGATAGAGGAATAAAAAGTGTAAGCTTGGGAATCATCCTACCATTTTGGATCAACAGGCTGGGATGCATGGATCGCGGGATTGGAGCCTCCGAAGCCAAGCACCCGCCTTCAGCACGCTTTCTCGATGAACCCTCGACGGTATAAAGTTTTATGAGCATTTAGTACATATTCCCCGACTCCCATCTGGCGGGCCAAGCTTGAAAAACGGGAAAATTAGGTAATTACAAAAGCACACGTTTTCGGAGTTTGAAATCGGAAAATTCAGGGCAATGTGGGTAATGACGTTATCATGGAGGGCGCAAACCCGCGACGTTCCCAACGCACTTTACTCGTCGTCGACCCTGACCTTTTTTTTCCCTTTCTGTCCCCGTCATGTTGTCCATCGCCAAAACTACGTTGAGACCAGCTCTCGCGCGTGCGTTTGCCAGACCAGGCAGTGTAGCCTCGGTCCACACGCTCCCAGACTTGCCCTATGAGTACAACGTGCGTGTCCAGTCAGGGATGGGGCACGACATTACTGAGGCACACCACACCCACACATTCGTAATAGGCACTTGAGCCCCATATTTCGGAGCAGATCATGAAGTTGCACCATACCAGGCATCATCAGGCCTACGTTAATGGTTTGAATGCTGCCGAAAAGGCGTATGGCGAGTCGACGTCTACGCGTGAACAGATTGCGTTACAGTCTGCGCTCAAGTTTAACGGCGGAGGTGTGTGGTTTTCCGTGTCCTTGTTTCCCCCCCCTCCTTTGCGTTGGTTTTGAACGGTGTCGTATACACTAGGACATATCAATCATTCGTTGTTTTGGACAAACTTGTCCCCTGTGAACAAGGATGGGGGTAAGCTCGTGGATGGACCTTTGAAGCAGGCTTTGGAGCGCGACTTTGGATCCGTGGAGGGGTTCAAGACAAAATTCAATGCGACGACGGCTGCTATCCAGGGTAGCGGTTGGGGCTGGCTCGTGAGTGTGGTATTTGCACGTGGTGAGAACGTTGGTGACCTGCCGTTTTTTCGCTAGGGATATAATCCGACTACGAAGAAGCTCGAGCTTGCGACGACTGCAAACCAGGATCCGTTGATCTGTATGTCCGGGCTGTCGAGGGCATGTATATGGAATTGACGAGTTGTCTCAGCGCACGTACCCATTCTTGGTGTTGATATTTGGGAGCATGTGAGTATTGGATGTCATGGACGTATTGCACTGTTTGCTTACCGTTCTTTTCGCAGGCCTTCTACCTTCAGGTGAGTTTGAGTGAGCACAGGTTGAGCTAATCTGATCACCGTCGTTTGGAAAAAGTACCACAACGTCAAAGCCGATGTAAGTTCCATTGTCGTCCGGCGTCAGACTGCGGTCACTCACACGCCAATAGTACCTCACTGCCATCTGGAATGTCATCAACTTCAAGGAAGCGGAGAAAAGGCTGTTGGACGCAACGAAATAGACGCTTGAATCGTTTGTCATTCATCATTGTAACATATCATCAGTAATCTTTTTTTTTGTCCCCGTTCATCATGAGCGTGTTGTCCGGAGATGGCTGAAACAAGTGATAAACGCCTCACAGCCTAGGGAGCGATCCGTGAGTCACCGCTATGGCGGGCAATGAGTCTCGCTGGATGGCGTCAAAAGATAAGAAGGTGACTGACTTGGACCGGGTGCACCGAAGGCGGCCGGAGCAATCCCCAACCATCAGGCATCATGGATCGGTGATTGCTCGTCCCCAGACTCCGAGCGATATTCGGGGTACATTCCAATGGCGCCGCTCATCCGACTGTTTTGCTGTGCTACGCTTGTGTCTCAGAGCTAAGTTTGTCTTTCAAACTTTCTGCCAACATTCTTCGCCTGAGCCCTGACACATTATGCCGCAGTGTGGTGGCGCGCTATCAAGACGGACAAACACCGTCCGGGTCCCCACGATCTTAGATGTGGCCACGTCGCGATCATGACGCTTGTTGGTCTCATAGCAATCCGGTACCTTGAAAAATCCCACTGGTAGGTACGCCGGGAATAATGGTGAATTGAACGGCTGTGTGAATGCACACGGTTGGTCCCCTGCTCGAAAAAAAAGAGACGGAGGTGATCGGAAGAGTACACATGTTGTGATCATCCCATTACGACCACGATTCAAATGAATGAGCACACGCATATCACGTAGCCGCAACTACAGCACGGCAGGTCTTGAGCTCCTTTGGACCCCATCCTCCGTCTGGTTCAAAGTTGCCGAACCGGGCAACTTTGATCGTTGCGGATACGGTAAATGGCTTGATTAGATTCCGTCAGCTGGTAACGGTCCTACCGGCGGATGACGGCATGGCACGCTTGCGCTCGCTCCCCGCTGACTATGATGGGGAGGGGGCGTTCTTGTCCCGTATTGAGGTTTACTGTACGCACCGTATCGCCCCTCGCTTGATATGACGTGGTATGGGAAAGACGAAATTAGCAAGCGCGCCGCCGGGTCGACCATTGATGTCCCATGCTGCGTAATGACACACTAACCTTGTTATGGGCAACCTATCATGGACCCGGGGGGCGCAAGGCATTCCGGCTTTCGTAGTGGGGCGTAGGCACTATATCCTACTTGATCGTCAGTTTGGGATGTTCGACACGATCTGACAGCAGGATTCCGTAAACGTTTGTTTGTTATTCTCGTTGTCCTATACAGTCGACGTGCACCTCGGACACCCTTGAGGGTTTTGTTATCACACGCCCAGTTGGGTTAATAGATATGACATCCCTATCCCCCTCCTTCCCATGTGATTTCATAGGACGAGATCAGGATCAGTGCGCAGCGTGTTCTATGAGGTGGCGTGCCTATCCGGCCTGGAATATGAATGATGGCATGACGGCCTCGCCTTCCCTTTTTCAGATGGATAGGAGTTCGGGGGAATTCAGGCCGTCCGTACTATTTCATGTATTTAATTCATTTCGAAATATTGAGATCTCCGTCGATTGGGGACCCACGAGAGATGGACAGTTTGTTGGACAGAGTGTGCGTATGTCGAGAAAGAGGGGGCGGATGAAAAGGGTGACATCGTTCCTAAGGCGGAACGTGTCCTCCCTCGCCCACGCGACGTTTCGGCGATTGCTTGTCATGGGTAGAAAGACGTATGATCTTGTTAACCATGCGCCCGACATGTCGGCGATGTAGAATATTCTTCGGGAAGTAAATGCCGAGTTTCCATGGGGAGAAAACAAAGATGGCGTGAGGTGCGTGATATGGCAAGCTTATCAAACATGTTTCATGAAAGCGTTTATTTTATTTTATTTTTAAATACCTTTTCCTTACTTTTCGTCTTCTGCTTCGACATCATGCATCGTGTCCTTCGACATGCCTCGACGGCGTTTACGAACGTTACGAACGGACTGGGAAGAACGGTGACATACACTTTTGATGGTTTGCATGGATCCAGAACGGCCGCGGTGAAAAAAAAAAAAGTGTCAGGTTACCGTGAATGACAAACGGACCGGAAAGATCAATCAGAAAGCGCCAGGCTCGGAGTCCGCCCAACCGGGATGTTTCAGTCTCTGCATGCCGACCATGCACACTGTCAAATATGCGGCGCGTCACATGCAAGCATTACAGGCGCACGTTTGTCGGTGGACAGTCCCTCTCGGCGCGCCTTTTCAGGCACTGTAGCGCCACCCTCAAAAGTAACGCTGGGAGAGGAAGGGGGAGAGGGAGATCCTGTTGGAAGTGATCAGTATGTCCTGGTCCCAGATCCAAATGTACTTGGGGGAACAGCCTTGCGCGATGTTTTACATAGATTCATTGCATGCCCGACCGCATCGCTGTGTTTCTAGCGGTGGCGGGGTCACTCGCGGTCCAACCATACCCATCTTGGTGTGTTATACTAGGGGAATTAAATCGGGTAAGAGCCACTCCTGTGCAGCGACTGAATGGAAAGGAGATCAGAATCGACATACGAATGCATTTCAAGTTTCACAGCCATTCATGGCGGCACTAGCACTGTGGGTACATGAGAATGTTCTGACGTATCATATCTTTGGTCAATTGTCCGGTAGGCTCGCATCATACGTACGGGGAAGAGTTTGGAATGGGAGATCTCGATGATGAGTAGTGCGCGAACTGTGATCCATATTGTGCGGCGGAATGTTTGCGTGAGGTGAATGGAGATGTCGCCACAAGGGTCCTTCCCATGCAATAGACAATGGCGCCATCGCGAAATACAAGGACGTACAAGTTACAGAGCCCCCGTGAGGATGCTGTTACGGTTGGTGGTGCCTCGGCAAGGAGAGGGGGTCCGAGGGTATAAGCCCAATCGCATACACCAAGGAGGAATGTCAGCGTGGGCTTGTCTGTCGTGGCCAAACAAGGATGTGCAGACTCATCAGAACACCCCGGCAGTAAGTAAGACGTGTCCTGAGAATGCCGTTGGATTTGAGAGCGTTCCGAGTAAAAGTTTGACATCGGAGACCCGCCAAGCGACCACTGGCGGGATGACACATGTTTGGTTCCCCTCGACATCGTGAGGTGATGGAAGAGTCTTGTCCGAAAAAAACGCGACACTAACAAAACCGTACGACTCCCTGACCGAGCGCACGAACCTAAAGTTGGTCAGATAGAGGCGTTCGCGGGATTCTCGCTTTTGTTGAGGGTTGAGAAACCCTACAAAATTCAGGTAATAATTGATGTGATCCGAAGGCCGTATCAGATTGGTTTAGCGGTACTCTTGACAGTCAGTCCCTGCAAAGCATTGCCGAGATTAGATTATGCTTGTTCAGTCAATGACGGCGCGAATGCGTGGCAATGGACATGCACGGTGATGGCCCGAAGCGATGACATAGAGAGAAAGATGACCACACCGCACGAACGACGCACGGCAGGTGTCCGGGATGTCGTTCAGACGATTGCGATTTCCTTGCGCGCAATTGCGCCGACGTTTCGAAAGAGGTAAAGCGTTACGCGCTAGCCCCAGATCGTCGTCTTGCACTTCGGGTCAGAACTGTTCGGAACTTTGAGTATAAAGCAAATGTATAACAAATTCAATGCGGCGTAATAAGGCCCAGCGCAGATCTATCACGAGACGAGGTGGTTGGAAGTCGAACCTGTGGCCACAATTTGTGTTGCCGACGCGTACTAGTACGTGTGTAGTACTGTGTACCTGGAAGAGCTTGACTTCCATTGTGGTCTTGTGCTACTATTTCGTCGAATCTCTTGGTCGGGCGAACAGTTCTTCTCTTCTGGAGAGTCGCTAATCACAATAAACCTTCGCGAAGACAAGGATCACCCTGCCACGGGCCCATCCTTTTTTGGTGCATATGATGGAAAAAACATACCGACTGATCGGCAGACGGACACCAGCGTGGCACTGTGGCAGTCGAGATGAGATAATAACTGTTCATGATGTCGTGGCACAACTCGCTGCTAATGCCGCCGTATGTGCACGCCATGATTCTAAACACGTTGCATTGCAGCAGCCTCGTGTACTCACATTGCCGTTACGCGTTTGCGGAGTCCCAAGATAGTCCCACAAACCCGTACTTTTGGACGTCCTTCATCCGGTATCATGTTCAAGCGATCAACATGGAACTTGCGGAAGTTTTCTCAGGCCAATTCTTTTTGACGGACATTTTGAAGAACCCAAAACTCAGGAACCGGAACGGCTGTACGGATTTAGAGGATCCTGAAGGTTGGCCAATCTTGTCGATTCCATCATTGGAACTCGAACGAGATCATGCGATCTTTATTACAGCGCCACGCCCATTCCCATTTGGAACGTTCAACGCGATGCATATTCTGTCATCGGCTCTTCCTGCAGTCAGGGTTAAAGTTTCAGTCTCTGAATCTAGCCAAGCCACTCTGAGCAAAAAGAGGCGCGTCAGCATGTTTGACAATCTTATCTCCAGTGCGCCGGTTGCTTGACCAGCTACCGAGGTGCGAACAACGCGGTGTCCTTGGGTCTTCTTCACGTGTAATATGTGTCGTGATGCTCAAGGCACTAGCGACCAACTCGCACCGTGGGCGTTGTCTCCCCAAATTTAATTTGCGTCTTTTTTACACTAACCTTCCTTGGCACAGGTCAGTCTTCGGATATCGCTGAGATCACATCTTCTCAGTCCGATTTTGTATAAGAAGGGTCAGATGGGGGTGCACTTTGCTCCCCCAACACAACCTCTCTCAGCGAGTCTGAGCTGTACAAGCATCCCTGTTCAACAGTTCTCTTAATTCGTCACGATGTTCGATTCTCTCCCATCCCAATTCTGTCTCCAAGATCTCTCCGCCATTACTGGCCGTGTATTCGAGCTACGAGTGAACGCTCACCAAGCAGAGGCCGATAGAGCAGCGCGCGCTTGGTTTAATAGGTATGTATACCTCGATTTCCCCTTGTTGGATCGCAGCCAACATCGGTGCGCAGCATAGGTTTGTACGATGACCGGAAACGATCCAAGTTCATAAACTACGGCAAATTCGACTTGTTTGCCGCTCTCACCTTCCCCGATGCCGATGTAAAACATCTCACCACAGGCATTATATTCTTCCTTTGGGCTTTTTCTGTACGTCTATCATCCGCGCCTCTTGTCTCTTGTGCTAACGACCCCGAACCAGGCCGACGATTGGGCGGATGAGGGAGACTTTCGATCCAATCCTGATGATCTTCAGGTTGCGCACCGCATTTCCATGAGCGTTATCGCAGACCCAGAAGGCCCTCGCCCGGAGTTTCCCTACGCTGCCATGTTACACGAGTAGGTATTTTGGCCATCGTGATCTCATGACGTAACTTAAAAAAATAACTTCTAGTCTTCTCACTCGCTTTCGCGAAACCTCTACCCCAGGCTCTTACAAACGGTATTCAATTATTTCTGGATGATGGTTCACAGCCTCTAACTTATCGCACAGCTTTGTTCGTGCCTTTGAAAAATGGAGTAGTTCACAAGTCAAACAATCAAAGAACCGGTCTCAAGACCGCATTCCGTCTGTTGAAGAATTTATTCTCATGCGGCGTGGTACCATCGGCGCCGACTTGGTCGAAGGTTTGGATATTTCCCATATGCGCTCGGTAATTTATTGATTGGCATGGTTTCTATAGTAATGATTGAATATTCGCTCGACCTGGATCTCCCAGACGAAGTCTTCGAAAACCCCATCATCAAAGCAATGTCCGACGCAACTAATGACCTTATGACATGGCCTAATGTTGGTGCATGTTGTCTGTTTGATGCAACGGTCGCTGATTCTCTCTCGAAATAGGACCTTTGCTCCTTTAACGTGAGATCGGTTGGGTGGTCGCTTGATTCATGCACTGACATGTGTCCTATTTTTACAGAAAGAACAATTGGACGGCGATTACCAAAACCTGGTGTTTTGCATCATGCACGAACGCAATGTCGGTCTTCAGGCTGCCATCGACATCCTGACGGAGATGCTCGCGCAGCGTCTCGAGCAATATGTTAATTTGAAGAACCAGCTACCTTCATTCGGCCCTGAGGTGGACCGAGAGCTGGAGAGGTATTTACACGCGCTTGAGAACTTTGTTCAAGGGACGGTGTTGTGGTACTACCTCAGTCCAAGTAAGGGGTCCTGACGGTCTCACGTTCGTTTACGACGCTGACGGTTTAATCACACAAGGGTACTTCCGCGGTATCGATGTCACCAACCGAGAAAACATGGTCGTACCCTTGTTCAAACCCGGGGTCTTCTGATGTGGATAGTTCTATGAGTATAATTTTTTCAGCCCATACACTTTCCCACACCTTTTTTCTGTATATTTTGTAACGTATGCCACGATCACTCGGATTATTCTCTAGCTAACCTTGTTGTTGTAATACGCCGTGTTGTGCATTATGCCTGCATCTGTGTAATCCATGGCATTTCTGTTGGATCCCTTCCACCTCGGACGTTCACGCACACATCCAAAGGGTGATTGGGATAAGCCGAGGAAGCTTGGGTCCCGCGAGGGCCGGAGAAACCTGTGCTTCTTCTGCTGTAAAGTGAGGAAGTTGTACGAGAATCCCGTTTCGTTAGTCTTCGAAACTGGCTTGGCGACGAGAGTGGCGTCGGGAAGGGAGGACGCCACCGTGGAAGGCATGATCCTGGTTGTCCACACTGAGCATCATCGGAACTGCTGTATGTATGGAAACGGTGCCGCCGCAGTGGAACAAATAGTTGATCCGAGATAATTATCCAGGTGTTCGGGGTCCGTTCAATGTTTGATGAGTGACGTCAACATGGCCAAACACCCTGTGGGCATGCCAGTACGTTTCATGATCCATTTCGGTACGGTCCGAGTTTCTTCTCTTTTCTTTTACTTTTTCCCTGCCGCTGTGGGTGGTGGTGAAGTATCATTGTTGATTGGCGCCATTAGCCATCGGCGGCGGCCTGGGCCTGTGTTCATTTAACTGTGGTGGGTCTAATGTCACCGTTCCAGCGTGTTGGTAGGGAGGGCCATGTGTGCGTCGCCGTAAGACGTGCATCATTAAACCTAGCCTTGCACGCTTTATGACAGGAACCGCAGACGTCGCATTTCCTCCCCCTCTCCCCAATGCGATATATTATCGCTCGAGTCGCAACACGTGTTGGCACTCCCACCGTTCACTTCCGCGTCCATAATCCGCACTCGGAGCGCGGTGTGCGTATCTCTCCGACGTCCGCCTGAAACGGATCGTACGGTCGGGTGGCCTCGAAGTTGGTCTCTTCGACCACGAGCTTACGGCGTTGTTCACTTGCGGGAGAAGATCTTCCAAACGACCTTTTTTTTTTCGCGCTCGCCGTGTTGATAGCGATCACTTACCACGCGTGGCAGGGGGGTTTGGTTGCACAACCTACGTAATCGAAGACTGCACTGTGCATGCGACATGCGCAGTCACTCCCTGTGGTTACCCGCTTATCAGATGACCACAGGTGTGCGAGCTCGCATCCAGGTCTTTGGGTGGACACTTTGCCGTCGCGATTGCGTTTGTCTGGCGCACGTGCTCAGGTGAAGAAGGTTTGACGCACTGACGTGAACAAGGGTACCCTCGTGTTGCTCCATCAAAGCTTGATATGGTACGAACCAGGTGGTCCTCACCTTGATCCGATTCTCATAATACTCTGTTTGGACGTGACGTGCGCCGAGGGTACAAGCCGAATGAATTTGTAGCCGCAGGGTCTCTCGGACAGAGTGCGCTCCTTTAGATCCACGGACAGGCACCGAGAGCAAATCTTGGACGATGGATTTCTACCTGGAAATAAGCTGTCTCTGCGGCCCTGGACAAGGGCATGTGATGATGCGTAGGCGGGTCGGGTGGTCATTACTAGGTGAAAAAAGGCAAGGCGGAAAACGTGTGTTAGGGTAAGTTTGCATTTGAATATCGCTAAGCGAGTGTGCGTGACCCAGGGTTGATCCCATTGGAGTCGGGGAAGGATAAAGGATCTGCGGTAAATGAGATGGAAGTCATTGTGAAGTGGATGAGCAAGCATGGTGCTATAGATGGCAAGTCGGTCGTTGATTTCTGGGTCGGTGGTATTCTGCAAGAAAGGGGATGGGGTGAACCAAGTCTGGGAGGTCAGGAGGAGACTCCCGCGATGTGCTATGGTTTACCCCTTCCTTTTTCTGGCGGAATAAGCTCGAAACGACGCCCGAGCGACGATTTGACGGGATTCCTGCGTTGATGCCATGACAATGTCATCAGATCTACTAGACTGCTCGAGATGAGGGGAATCTGGACCTTGTTCGTTCACGAGGAACGCGGACATTGGTCTCCATGCCATTAGACGTGGTCTTGAAGCACCCAGAACGCCTCGATCCTTCCATGGCCTTTGGACGCCGTCGACTTCGACGACTATCACATCGGTCCAGCGGTCCGTTGTGATCGCACCTGCTCGGGCACTTGATGTGCGTGCGTTAACGATGGAAGATTTCTCAGTCCTCGGAAATGATATCGAATGTGCAGTCCATGGCCGCTTGGGGGGGCGGGTCTCGATGCGATGACAGAGAGTGGATATCGATGGACGGCTATTAATCAAACGGTTTGCCAGTTTCATTTATCTCCCCTTCTTGGACAAGTACATCCTTCTTGTGTACCATGGGGGGTACGAGTCATTTTCCAAAGAACAAGATTTTTACGCAACTCGTTCATTATGCAAGGACACGTTTTAAAGCTTTAAAGTAATGTATATAACCCTCTACGAAGCAAGAATCCGCCACCGTATCTGAGGGATACAGTAGTTTGGTTTCTTGTTGACCTTGTGCGCAACTGCGCACGGGCCGACATATTCAAACTCCGAATGTGGCAGCATGGTATTGGAGAGTGAACTTGAAACTCGGCCTCGGCAACGTTGCGGGGCCACATACATGTCTGTCAAACGACTATTTATCTCACCTTGGGGCCCCGGGCCGGGTATACATTCGGCATAAAGTGCCACTATGTGCTCCGATTTTGAGTAATTCGGACAACGCTGTCCTTTCATGCGCGAACTAGACACGTGATTCGAAGCGCCTTTTAAAATGGGTACGCTTGGGGTTCCAGAGGCAAGTGCTGTGTTCAACTACCACAACCCAGACATCCATGTACACCAATTCCACCTCCAAACGCAACTATTTCGGCAAGGGCTCCACCGTCGTACGCTCTGACGGCGAGGGTGCCGTTCGCAGGTTGGCTATCACATCTGACACGCTGGTCACACGGCCCTTTGAGGGTATTGAAGTGATACCCGATGTCATCTCGTACGCTGCGCGAACGCACGGTTCACGCGAGGCCCTTGGATGGCGCAACGTCGTCAAAATCCATGAGGAAGAAAAAGAGGTCAAGAAGATGGTCGGAGGCAAGGAAGTGACCGAGACCAAGAAGTGGAAGTATTTCGAACTGAGCGATTTCGAGTACATTAGCTTTCTCGATGTTCAAGAGCGAGTCTTGGAACTCGCACGCGGGTTGTTGCATCATGGGATTGTGAAGACGGATGTGTTCAATATTTATGCTCAGACGAGGTATGTTGTACGCTCAGGAGGGGGTTTCTGAATGTTTATTTATTTCCTTTTTTTACAGTGTGAATTGGCAGCTCATGTC
>JBBPNR010000340.1:0-27472 GCA_038091015.1 Boletus vermiculosoides
GTGTTTGTCTGGGATGCAAAGACATACAAAAAAGCCTTGTCACCCAATGCCAATCACGCCAACAACGGAGTCGATTTCTCCCCCGACTCAACTCGACTCCTCGTTGCATCGGATAACGGCAAAGTCACCGTCTGGGACATCGCAACTCGCAAACAAGTGGTTGGTCCACTCCGCCATAACGATTTAGTGATCGCAGCGAAATACTCGCCGCGAGGTGATCGAATCGCGACAGCTGCTCAGAATTCCATCCGAATTTACAACAGCAACGATGGCCGCTTGCTTGTGGACATCCCAGTAACAGTAATTCCGTCGTACAACACTGGTCTCCTCTGGTCAGATGATCAGCTCTTCGTCGTATCTGACGGTAAAATTATCCAAGTCAAAGCGTCCACTGGGTCAACAGTCTCGGAATGGCCAGCCACAAACACCAACGCCTTCTCGTGCATTGCCCTGCCGCAACATGGAAATTTCATCGCATACTCTGCACATCGTACCGTCACGTTTTGGGACACATCGACATACGCACGGCTCGGTCTCATCCAACACACTCACTTCATACGTTCAATCGCCCTCTCTTCAGATGACCGGTTTCTCGCAATTGGTGGACTGGACGGAAAAATTGCCGTCAAAAGCCTATCGCGCATCACAGTAAGTATTGTGCATTGATGGCTCACGGCGTGTCTAAATCCACATTTTCTCGTAGGAATCAATCCCAGTGTCTCGTCTACACCCCCCATTCCAGAAACCAGAAACTCCTGACATCCGTGGTGAGAGTGACGACATCGTGCTTATGTTCATCTATTGATCTTGTCTTACAGAGCGTTCTCGCTGGCGCGTCGACCCAGCACAGACAGAAGCAGTGATTCGCGCGGCCATTGAGAATACCATTCGTGAATCCCCGCTAGTCCTCATTAATACCGACTCCGGACGTCTTCTCGACAAGGCTGGGCAAGCATCCTCATTCGAATCGCAACCAATCTTTGCGGATTTGGTCTCCTCTATGACAACACACATCGATCATGCCCGCATTGAACGAGAGGTCGCGGAGTACTACCGTTATGCCACGTTTTCGCACAAGTGGGAAGTTAACGAACCTCTGTTCGACAAGGTCATACACATCGTTGTGTACGATCTCGGGGAGTCTCCCACTCATGACAAGTTAAAAATGTTCTGCAAAATCGTGCGGGATGCAGGGTTGCATTGGGCATGGAGCGATACGTGCTGTATCAATAAAGCAGACCACGTCGTACTCCAAGAAGCCCTGGTTTCCATGTTCAAGTGGTACCAGGGTTCTGCCACGACAATTGTTTTCCTCCGTGGCGTTTGGTCTCCGTCGCGGCGTGGTGATCTTGCGAAGAGCATTTGGAACACTCGGGCCTGGACATTCCAGGAATATCATGCGTCGAAGGTGGTCCGATTTTACACCGAGGACTGGACTCCATACCTGAACCTTGATATCCACAACCATAAGGAGTCGCCTGAGATCATCTCGGAGATGGAGGGGGCAACTGGTGTCTCGGCACAATCCTTGATGGCACTCCAACCGGGTTTGGACTACATACGCAACAAGCTTCGTCTGGCCTCCACACGCCACACAACACGGGTCGAGGATGCGGCGTACTCGTTACTTGGAATATTCTCTATCTCCTTACCAGTTGTGTATGGTGAGGGGGACCAGGCACTGGGTCGACTATTGGCACAACTACTCACGAGCTCGGGAGACACGAGCATCCTTGCTTGGACAGGGAAATCTGGTAGCTTCAACAGCTGCCTCCCGATCAGTATCACCACGTTCAACCAGTTGCCAACAACTCACATTCCACTGGCCACCACAGGTGCTGAAATCGACATGATCACTGCTGGATTACGTACCTCATCACTTAATCTCGCCTTGGTTATGAAATTGTATGACCAACTCAATGAGCTTCCTGTACCATTGTTTGCAGGACAACGGATGAAGCTTCCATGCATCATTTTCAAACTCGGGCCTTTGTCAGCTTCTCGCGGCAGGTTTGGACATGTTTTTCATGCACAAACAGCTGCACTCGGGATTGTGGAGATCAGGACCAAAGAGGATCTCTCTCGATTGGATTCTCTATACCTCATCCACCCCTGGATCGACTATCTCCTCAGCCGACAGCCTGTCGGGAGTGTAACGGATGCAATAGGTGGGGGGAACATAGATGACCAGTCTTCTCTGATTGGCGAGTTGCTGTCGCCTCCTGGCTCTTCCAATATCACGTTGGCAAACCTGCAAACACGAGTGGCACGGTTCGCTACTCTCCTTGGGCGGCCATTTGGTGGACGGCCCACCACAGTCCTTCAAGATGTGGCATCTCTCCGCCCCCCTTCGTCTGTTTCGCAGAGGGACAAGCAGATGCGAGCCCTCCGACTCGCCGTTCGACTGAGACAACCGTTCGGTGCGCTTTTGCTCACGCCGAACCTTGGAAACGTGGCAGCATACAGGAGGGTCGCTGTGGAGAGTCTGATTACGGTCCGGGTGGAGGAGATCACGCCGAGAATATTGAATAAACTACTAGACTCAGTACGCATACTGGATGTGCTTTGACGGCTTTTCATTACTTACGAGATCTACCTACTCCACATTATACGTGGCTCTTGAGACTTTTTCCTTGTCTTGTCAACCCCCTCGAATCTTTTTGTAGCCCTTTTTACGAGTATCGCCGATTACGACTGACTGTACCTTGCTAGAGTTATTTTTTCAAGATGTCCTTTGATCGACCTTCGTGGACCGCGTTACATCAGGTGATCCGACTCGGACGAAGAAAGCCTGCCCGTTGACCCTCCCTTCAGGTTCTATCATGATAATCGGGTCTTTGCGTCGAGTAAAAGTCACTTCAAGTGCACGGAAAGACATCAAACGATAGGAACGTGTCTAGAGCATGCTAAACCCTCTCTATGCACCAAGTATGCGCTACAAAAAAAATCACCTGCTTTACCACTGCGATGTCCAAATCATTCGATACCTCCTACAAATCAAACCAAGTCCACCTCCCTCACATCACCATCGACACCGACCAAATCACAAGCATGAACCGAAACTTGAGCTTTTCCACATCCACCCCCCTCCATCCCGCATTCACAAGGCGTTTCCCTTGTCCTGGTAACCCACCCCCAAGTACCGTTCCCGATGGCGGTGGGACCCCGAAGACGTTGTTGATTGTCCGGTCGAGGTCATCCTCGCGAGCATTGTGGACGTAGTCCAGGACGAGGACCTCGTGGTCGAGGGCGCCATCCTAAACCTAGTCCCAGTCCCACTCTGCATCGCCAACGCCATACCGCCGTTCTCTGTAGTTGTGACCGACCCCGTCGTCGTATTTGCAGGTATAACCGCAAATTCAGCCGAATAAATCACCATATCGATCGGCTTGCTCGTCGTAAACCGGAGCGTGCTGAGCGTCGATTCACTAGAAAAAGAGGGGAAGAGGGCAAGTACGTCGATCGTCAACGCCACATGCAACACCCAGAACTTGATCAGCAAATCTCGCACCTTGCGTTTTTGGGTGCCGCGATGCGCGATCCCATTCAAAAGCCCCATCCCGCCCGCTTTCCCCCTTTCCAATTCACGGTTACGCTCCTCCCGCTCCCGTCTGGATCACCATGAAACATGTGCGTGAACGAATCGACTTGGACCGTGCGCGTTCAGATTGAAAAGTCACCGCAACAGTCGACGCACGACAGCGGGTGATGCTCAAGGCAACCTCCCAACCGAGGTCAATGCTAACCCCAAACCCCGAATACCGCGTCTCCCTAACCTTTGTCGTGGATGCCAAATCAGGGGGTGTCATCGAAGACGTTGCGGGGGTGGCTGGCATCAAGAGGGAGAGTCAGAGACGGTATACGGACATGAATACCTTGGCGACCGTGAATCGTATCAAGGGTACCGAGCGGAAGCAAATAAGTGGACATCTACTATCTCGCCCACCGCGACGCAAAAGCCCGTGAAATGGCACCATGGGCCACCCCTGATGTGCGGGCAGAGAGCTACTGTTTCTTGGATTCATCGAGTAGATACACGCGCTATGGTGAAGTGTGCGTCGTGAAACGGGTGATGGCTTGTCAGACATACGAATAGTTGTTTGTACATAGCTAGTAACATGTCTTTCGTGACGTGGTGCTTCCATGAATGAGCGATTCTTCGTTAGGAACAGGTAATCCGGGTGTGAGCAAGCGCCGAAAACACGATGATTGAGCACGCATGCACTAGTCTATATCAAGCGTGGGCAACATGTATAATTGCGAAAAAGGCATGCACGGACCAGAGTTTGTTCGTTGGCTCTCTCCATTGCTCTGCTACGTTGTGTCGCTGACGACCACGTCTACAATGACCGGTGCGTAGTGGCAGGCTGGAACTGTGTCGATGCTGACCGATGGACAAGACTACTACCCGCCCCTCATCGAAATCGACAGCGGCGATGAAGTGATTGCAGTGACATTCTCAACGAATGGCACGTATCTAGTGAGCAGCCACGAAGGCCGCGTTCGAGTGTGGGGAGTGGAAGATGGTTCAAGAAAGGCATCAATTGCAACAAATGTTGCCTGGTGTCTCGCAGTTTCGAAGGATAGCAGATGGATCGCAGCGGGGACATTCGACGGCGCCGTGTTGGTATGGGACGCAGAGACACATCAAGCTGCCTTCTCTCTCGAGGGCTCGGGCTGTGGCACCAACGGACTCGATTTCTCGCCCGACTCGACTCGACTCCTCGTTGCATCAGCCAACGGCACAGCCACTGTCTGGCACGTCGTGAGCCACAAGCGTATCCTCGGCCCACTCCGCCACCGGAATGCGGTAGAGGGAGCGAAATACTCGCCCCAAGGTGATAGGATCGCGACAGCCACTGCGGATTCAATTCGGGTCTACGACAGCAACGACGGCCGCTTACTCGTGGATATCAAAGTAAAGGCAACCTTCGAGCTCAATGCTGGTCTCGTCTGGTCAAACGATCAGCTCTTCATCGTATCCGACGGTAAGATCAAGCAAGTCGAGGCATCCACCGGGTCAACAGTCTCGGAATGGCCAGTTCCCGATACCAACCGGACCCCGTGCATTGTCCTGTCGCAACATAAGAAATTCATTGCATACTCTGCATATCGTACCGTTACGTTTTGGGACACATCGACACATACCCAACTCGGTATCTTCCGATACGCTCAAACCATATGTTCAATTGCACTCTCTCCAGACGGTCAATCTATCGCAATTGGTAGAGAGGGCGGAAAAATTACTATCGAAAGTCTATCCCACATTGTTGTAAGTATTGTGCATTGATCGATCATGGCGTGTCTGAATACCCTTACTGCGTAATCCGCGCTGCTTTGATTGGATTTTCGATCAATCCCATTGTCTTGTCTATACCCACATTCCAGAAACTAGGAATTCGTATCGACACTGCACTCCATTCGTGGTACCCCAGTCAACCCGCCAACGCGAGTGCATTATTGACGGAACCAATCCCTCTTTCCCGAAATCCAAGTCATCGTGTACCCGCTAGTCGAGATCTCGTATCCGACCCGGATGTTCGTGGTGAGCGTGACGACGACGTGCTGATGTTTATATGTTGATCTTGCCTTGCAGGGCGCTCTCGCCGGCGCGTCGACCCAGCACAAACAGAAGCAGTGATTCGTACAGCCATTGAGCATACCATTCGTAAATCCCCGCTAGTCCTCATTAACACCGACTCCGGACGTCTTCTCGACAAGGCTGGGCAAGCATCCTCATTCGAATCGCAACCAATCTTTGCGGATTTGGTCTCCTCTATGACAACACACATCGATCGTGCCCGCATTGAACAAGAGGTCGCGGAGTACTACCGTTATGCCACGTTTTCGCACAAGTGGGAAGTTAACGAACCTCTGTTCGACAAGATCATACACATCGTTGTGTACGATCTCGGGGAGTCTCCCACTCATGACAAGTTAAAAATGTTCTGCAAAATCGTGCGGGATGCAGGGTTGCATTGGGCATGGAGCGATACGTGCTGTATCAATAAAGCAGACCACGTCGTACTCCAAGAAGCACTGGTTTCCATGTTCAAGTGGTATCAGGGTTCTGCCACGACAATTGTTTTCCTCCGTGGCGTTCGGTCTTCGTCGCGGCGCGGCGCTCTTGTGAGGAACATTTGGAACACTCGGGCCTGGACATTCCAGGAATATCATGCGTCGAAGGTGGTCCGATTTTACACCGAGGACTGGACTCCATACCTGAACCTTGACATTTACAACCATAAGGAGTCGCCCGAGATCATCTCGGAGATGGAGGAGGCAACTGGACTCTCGGCACAAACCCTGATGGCACTCCAACCGGGTTTGAACGACATACGTGAGAAAATCCGTCTGGCTTCCACACGCCACACAACACGGGTCGAGGATGCAGCCTACTCGTTGATTGGAATATTCTCTCTCTCCTTGCCAGTTGTGTATGGTGAGGGGGACAAGGCACTGGGTCGACTATTGGCACAGCTACTCACGAGCTCTGGAGACACAAGCATTCTTGCATGGACGGGGAAATCTGGCAGCTTCAATAGCTGTCTCCCAGTTGGTATTTCTGTGTTCAACCAGTTGCCAACGACACACATTCCACTCACCTCTACAACTGCTGAAATGGACATGATTGCTGCCAGATTTGATGCCTCACCATCCAATCTCACCCCGGTTATGAAATTGTATGACAAACTCAATGAGCTCCCTGTACCATTGTTTGTAGGACAACGGATGAAGCTTCCTTGCATCATTTTCAAACTCGGGCCTCTATCAGCTTCTCGCAGTACGTCCAAATATGTTTTCCGTGCAAAGACGGTTGCACTTGGGATTGTGGAGATCAGGACCAAACAGGATCTCTCTCAATTAGATTCACTATATCTCACCCACCCTTGGATTGACTATCTCCTTGACCAACAAGCTGTCAAGAGTGTAACAAGTACAATACCTGGAGAGGACATGGATGACTGGTCTCCTTCAATTGGCGGGTTGCCATCAATCTCTGGCCTTTCCGACATCGCCTTGGAATCCCTGCCAAGCCAAGCGGCACTCGCTACCGTCCTCCAGCGGCCATTTGGTGGACGGCCCGTCACAGTCCATGAAGATGTGGCATCTCTCCGCACCCCTTTGTCTGTATCGCCGACAGACAAGCGGATGCGAGCCCTCCGGCTCGTGGCTCAACTGAGACAACCGTTCGGTGCACTGTTACTCACACCTCACCTCGGAAACGTGGCGGCATACAGGAGGGTCGCTGCGGGAAGTCATATCACTGTCCAGGTAGGGGAGCTCACGCCGAGGGTATTGGATGAGCTGGTAAACTCTGTACGCGTGCTGGATGTGCTTTAACGACTTCTTTTTCATCACTTCTACACGACGATCTATCCACTCCGTACACACTTTCCCCCTCTGTATCGCTTTCAGAACTTAATGTATCGCCACTGCTTTTGATAACTCGGAAACAAAATCCGAGAGCGTTTTGATTTCGACCCCGAGCATCGCTTTCTTTTCGGTACCGCCGATAATGAATAACGGTATCTTTCTAGATTTATTTTCTCGGATGTCCTTTGATCGAAGTTGTAGAGCGTGTTTGATTTGGCCCAACTTACGTGTCGTTTGGACGCCGCGCTTGAGCCTGAGGACAGTTCAGATAGAGGAAGTAGTACGCATTCAGTACAACTGTCTCTCGGATCTCAACTGCGTTCAATAGAAGGCCAATCTTATCTTGGTTTGTGGCACATCCATGCTAATCAAAGACAAAACATTGGCTTGTCCGGTTAGATGGTCCGATTTTGTTCACGTACGTGTTTCTCCACATTTCAAAATATACAAACGTCCATTCTACACGTTATTCCTAGCTGTGTTATAATATATGAACAAACCTTTTGTCCTTTCCATTCACTTGTAACCATGGGCCAACGAACCGTCTGCATTGGTGGGGTCGGGAATAAACGAAATACGGAGATCGACGCAAAATTGGGCTTTCGTAATTGCGTGCATATGGGCTCATATGCCAAAGGACAGCATGCTTCCGTGTATACCCTACAATCGGACGACCGTTCGAACTGCACCCACTCGAGCGATCCCGCAATCGGCATATTGGCTGAAAGGAAGAGGAAAAAGAACAACGTTTCAGAGACCCAGTACTCATAAACGATCGAAGGACAAAAAGAAATCGCAGACACTCACCCTCCTCCCTGGCGTTGAAAGGAACGTCTCGTATGGCCGCGACCCCATCTTGCCCTGCCTCGGGGGTCGGCCCAAATGCAAGAACACGCTCACCAAGCTCCCACACCTTGCCCAACGGTCACCAGCCATCAACCGTCAGGCAAGGACGCACCCATGGTCGGACGGTGGGTGTGGCCCTCGAGGACGTAGACCTGGGTGGTAGATTTGAAATCGTACATGATAAAGGCGCCTTCAACGGTGCCAACGACGAAATGTTGGTCGGGTTTAGTTTGTGGGTGGGTGAAAGGACGAGGAGACATGGACAGAGGGAGGAAAGGACGTTTTGACGACGTGTCCAATGATTTCGGTCGCGGTGTCGAGCACGGCGTCTCGGCTCGACGTCGAGGTGGGCCCGAGAGGCTTGACCACTGCCTCCACCACGGTAGGTTCGGGTACAGTATCACCGGTCGCTGGTCGTCATCTCGTCAGTAAACAACGCGCGCGCAAACACAATCCCAACCCCAATGCAAACCCACCTTGGGTATCAAAAAAGCAATCGAGTGCATCACGCTCTTCCGCTCTGATTCGCGAAAAGACATACTGTCTACTTCGTTGCGCACTATGTCAGAAGCCTGGGCGAAACTATAGTGGTTCAAGCCATGCAGGATGGATGTTGTAAGGGTCCCAAAACGTGAGGTTCAAACAATGAACGATAACGTGCATGCTTTTCGGTACGTTCGCGTTGAAAATGCTACCGCAACAGTCGGAGCACGATAGTGGGCGATGCCCAAGACCGAGCCAACCTCCAAACCGAGGTCAAAGCTAACCCAAAAATCCGAACGTCGCGTCTCCTTGGTGTCGTCGTGAATGCCGAACAAGGCAAGGCCATCGAAGGCG
This sequence comes from Boletus vermiculosoides, assembly GCA_038091015.1. Lineage (NCBI taxonomy): Eukaryota > Fungi > Basidiomycota > Agaricomycetes > Boletales > Boletaceae > Boletus > Boletus vermiculosoides. The sequence continues at coordinate 9,061 of JBBPNR010000340.1, forward strand.
GTGAGGGGACGGTGGGCGTCAAGAGGAAGAGTCAGAAGGGACAGACGGTTATGAATACCTCGAGGAGAATCGGGTGCGTGGACATTCGCTATCTTCTCCATCTTGACGGAAAGCCCCTGGTGGCTCCTTCTGATGTTGTGCGGGATAAGAGGTACTTCTTCTTGGATTCTTCGAGCAGACATATGTGCTAGGATGGAGTGTGGCGAGTCGTGAAACGGGTGACGACTCGTCCGCCGTACAGATACTTGTCCGTATCTACGGACATGTTTCGTGACGTCACCTGACGCAGTTTCATCGCCTGGAAATACAGCCTAGGTGTGAGGAAGCACCGCAAATACGAGGTGATAGAGCCGATGCACACAGATCTATATCAATGTGTATACAATGGGAAAAAGACACACATGAACCACAGCTTGTTCGTTGGCTCTCTCCCTTGTTCTGCTACATTGCGTCGCTGACGGCCACGTCTACAATGACCAGTGCGCACTAACAGGATGGAACTGTGTTGATACTGATCGTTGGATAAGACCGTTCCCTGCTCGTCGAAATCGACGGTTGTCCCACAATATGGGCAGTGACATTCACCGCGAATAGCGAGTAGCTCGTGGGCGGCGGTGGGGACAAGGTTCAACTTCAATTGTGGTGGGAAGTGAAAGACGGCAAACAAAGGCAATAATTGGATGTAAGGCTTGAAGCCTTGACGACGTAATCCTGTGCTAAGCCTCCTCTCATCCTGACCACAATCAAGTTCGTTCAATGGTCGATTCCCCACAAAGTATATATGCAAAAAATCTGCAACAATCATTCGGGTACCCTTTGCGGATGCCAGAGCCAAAGCCTGGCCTCCCTTCATCCTACGAAGAAAGTGGGCTCCACATCGGAGATGTTGGCTACGTCGACAAGCACGGCATGTTCGAAGTCCTGTTCAATATATGTTTTCCCCCAGACCACGAACTCCACTGGGCCAGGCACAAGGATCTTCTAGGCCTTGTTGGACTGACCAAGTTCAACCCGAACAAAGTCCCTCCCATTCGAGATGGATTCCCTTCCGGTCGTACAATTAGCCATGGTATCCAGGGGTCGCATGGTGATAACTTGAAGCATACCCAGAGGTAGTTTAATATCAATACTTGGAGAGGCACGACAATGCTGACTTCATTTTGTAAGCGCGCCGTGCAAATTTGTATCATGTTCTACGTCAGGCGCCATCCTTATCCTCCCATCAGGTGCTGTGCTCCAAAATCTCAACGACAACCAAGAGGAAGAGGTTCGTAAGCTGGCAAAGAGATGCGCACTTGGCTGGTGTCAATTCGCCGATCGTAAATCCCTCTACCTCATTACCGGTTTCTATAAAACGAGTTCTTGGTATCTTGCCTCGTTCCATGATGCCAAGCCTACTGAACAGATCCTACTGGAACGTGACGATACGGGGAGATATATTTGGAACTGCAAATGCGATTACCGCCAGAGTCCCAGGGAAAACCGCAACGAAAATCAAACCGTGCTCATATCAGGTTTCAAGATTGAAGTGAGGGGGTGGGATAAGCATACTGTGATTGAAGGGCTGGTGCCGTGCACGAGAAGCATCTGGTATGAATTTACGTTGCTGGCGAGTTCCCTGCTAGGCATGTTTGTCTTCCTCTGGCGGCGGATGGTTTCGAGAGGTGTACTCAAGATGTGGGGTCATGGTACGCTTGAAGATATGGATGGGGGTGCACGTGTCGACCGCGTACCAGCATTGTCCCAAGTATGTACCCTCACTAATATGATCGAACAAACAATGTTGAGCGATCTTTCAGCCCGTTCACCCTTCTGATGTCATCAATCGTTACTTACTGGACAAGGTTTGCACAGTGACATGTCGTATTCCATTGCATCATACTGAAGTTCTAACCATAAGAATCCCAACATCCAGGTGGCTGTCACTCATGATAGCCAGTGGCTAACCATGCTGGAAAAGGTTCGGTGCTCTGCATTGCTTCCATGCATAACATGACCTAGCCTCCAGAATGAATTGCCTCACGACGACATGATGGAAGAAGAACGCTTTCGGGCATTCTTGGAAGAAAACTACACAGATGAGTGTAACTCGGACAGCAAGTGTTTCATCGCAACGATTGTTCACAGGTTCCTAATGTTTCTCAGATGTAGTTTATCTTCGGAAAAAGACGTGGGTATCTTCTTTCGCCAGGGCTTAGGGTGTTAACTAGGTTCAACCGTGTCAACAGCAATGAACCCAACAGCGCACCCTGCAGTGAACTGCGCAAGTCATCACTCTTTCCCAAGACATTTTCCCTTCCCGCTCCGTCTGATGACATTCGACAGATCGTAGTCACACGTATGTACGCCCTGTGCCCTGTGGAAAAAGTATGACAATCACTTTGCAGGGATACGGATGGAGAACGCTATCGCTGGTCTAAGACGCATGCCCGTCGGCTTCCATGTCCTTATCCAGTTCGATGGTACAAAGAGAAGGAGCAAAATTAGGTCGGTTTCGCTCCACGATAGCATCATCGAATGGGTCGATGAGATTATGATGTGAGCGAGCCCTTCCTCCTTTCCACTTGCTGTCGCTCATGATAATCAGGCCCACGGATTTGACGGCTAAGGTCCGATTCTCCATCAATGCTTCTTTCGAGTTTGAACCGACGCTCGGAAATGGAGAAACACTCTGCGAATCAGAGATCAGCGTAAGTGATTTGGCTCAGACTGGCAGCACGTACCGTATGTACCATGAGTTTTGGCGTTCTGGTGGCTCTTGCTCAAAGCTGGTGTAGTTCCGTTCTCTTCTGGGGGGGAGAAAGATACCTCTTCCTGCCCTTCGCTCCTTATTACTCTCGAAGAACGGTGTTTCGACCGTTTCGCTGATTGGAGTGAAGGCGATAGCAATGTGAGAGTAATAGCTACATTATGTGTCCCTGTTGTTAATGAGACTCCGTTAGCTGGGATGCGAGGACCGAGTCGGAGAAGCAACGGATAAAGGGCACAATGCACTTCTCCACTATCACAGAGACCACGGTATAGTGGAACTGAAAGAATCTGTAGAATTCTTCAAACGTGCGTTGGAGCTTTGTCCTTCCGATCATCAATGTCGCGCAGCTGCACTATTCAACCTTGCTACGGCAAGGTTCATAAACTGTCAAGATCACGGCACAATCTTCGACCTCGAAGAGGCCATTGCTTCTTATCGTGAAGTGCTCATGCTACGTCCTGCGCCTCTCCCAGATCGACCAGGGACACTACTGCAACTCGCTCAAGCTCTCTTGTATCGTTACGGGAGGCTGCGATGCGATGCGTCCGTCGCAGACGAAATCAAGGGGCTCGCGACTGAGGTCAAGCAGATTTGCTGCGAGGGCAGCTACGAACACCGAGCCGCGAATCTCATATTTCAAACGCTCAAACGGTACCAGGCCAAGACGTCAGGACAGTTGGTCGGGATTGACGAGTTGATCTCGGAATTGGATCGGTCTGCTCGAATGCCTCCAGAGGGGTACTTCGACCGGCCATACCGATTGATCAACCTCAGTGCTGTGTTGCGCACACGTTTCGAGATAGCTGCCGACCTTGGTCATCTTGAAAAATCAATTTCAGTGATCGGGGAAGCCGCGCAGCTTATTCCAGATGGCCATTTCGATAAGCCTTGGGTGCTCGCCTTCATTGGTGATGCACTCTACGCACGTTTTGTACGGCGTGGTGATGTCTCCGACCTCGACAATTCAATTTCCATCCTCGAGGATGGCATGAAACTCACTCCAGATGGCCATGTCGAAAAGCCTTGGATACTCAGTAGGCTTGGTGCTGCACTTCTTGTGCGATTTACCTGTCGCAGTGCCTCTGACCTTGGAAAGTCGATATCCATGACTGGAAGCACCGTGCACCTCACTCCGAAAGCCTGTCTCGACCAGCTGGACGACTCTGCCAGTCATATCACGGCACGGCGTGGCGATGTCTCTGACCTCCACAACTCAATTTCCATCATTGGGGACGCCATAGAACTCACTCCAGACGACCATGTCGAAAAGCCTTGGATGCTCAGTAGGCTTGGCGCTGCGCTTCTTATACGATTTATCTCTCGCAATACCTTTGACCTCGGCAAATCAATATCCATAACTGTATCCATTACTGGAAGCACGCATCCCACTCCCAAGGTTCGGCTCCATGAACTGGACAACCTTCCCAGGTACATCGTGACTGGTGCCGTGTGTATCAGTGACCTCAGTGACCTCGAGCAAGCAATCTCGATGCATAGGGATGCTATGGAGCTTCTCCTTGAGGGCAACCCTCATCGACCCGCTTGTTTGACCAACCTTGCTAGTTCCCTCTTAACTCGTTTTTGGTGCCTGGGAAACCTAAGTGACCTCCAGGAAGCAGTCTCAAGGCACAAGGATGCCGTGGAGGTCACTCCTAATGGTCACCTTGACAAACCCGATTGTCTGAACGGCCTTGCCATCTCCCTTGGAGCGCGTTTCGAGCGCTTCGGCGAGCTAAGTGACCTCGAGGAGGCGGTTTCGAGGCACAAGGATGCTGTCGAGCTCGCCCCCGACAGTCACCCTGGAAAACCCCGCTACCTGGGCAGCCTTGGTAACTCCTTTGTCACTCGTTTCGAGCGACTCGGCAAGCCAAGTGACCTGAAAGCAGCGATTTCGAGGCACAAGGATGCTGTCAAGCTCACCCCTGATGGCCACCCTGACAAACCTGGCCATCTGAACAGCCTCGCCCTCTCCCTCCGAGTTCGTTTCGAGCACTCCGTGGAGCTGAGTGACCTCGAGGAAGCAATTTCGAGGCATAGGGATGCTGTTGAGCTCACCCCTGATGGCCACCCTGACAAACCTGGCCATTTGAACAGCCTTGCCCTCTCCCTCGGAACTCATTTCGAGCACTCCAAAAAGCTGAGTGACCTGGAGGAAGCAATGTTGAGGCACAACCATGCCATCAACCTAATGACCACACAGGCTATACAGGGAAAATGATACTTAGTACCATTTTGTAAGTAGTGAGATGCAAAGGTACCAGTATGAACTGTGTGGATGCAACTAGCTGGTGGTGCTAGCATTGTAGCAACCTAACTTAGATGGTACAAAAGGTGACCTTTGGACACGGGGAGCCGAAGACATGTAGTAATAGCCAGGGATACCCTAAATTAGCACAATCCTTAGCTACGTCGTTGGAGTAATTACGCAGGACAATTGAATCTCTCCGCATTCGTAACCTGGATAGAGCCATGTACAGTAGGCCATGAGCGAATGCATGAATGCGGAGGTCAGAGCAGGAGTGTAACGTAAAACCATCTTGTATCGCTGAACCCTGAAAACACACTCTTGTGCAGTAGTGTATGAATAGTGAACGTCTAACAGGAATTCCACCCTATAGTACCCTTGTCCGACTCAGTCGCAACTCGCAAGCAGTTTCCTCGCATACTAGCTATGCAGCCACCTTTACTCAATAAGCGCTTATCGCGGCGACTCGGATCTTGCGCTGCCGGGTGTAGTCTGGTGCACATTCTAGAAGATGGAAGGGCAAGCTTAGATGGACTCGGAGTCTCGGACACGAGCACCATTCAACGTTTCCGCGCTATCCTGAGGAAGCACCACTCGGACCACTCCTGAGGCCGCTATATTATGGACGATTCGTAGTAAAACTGTTGCAGTTGTTAAAAACGGTTTCAAAGTCTGGTAACAGGTTGTGACTGCTTTGGACTACGTCCATTATCGACGGAAACATGGCAAGGTCACCTCTGAGGCTGGTCCGACGATGTCACTCGCTTCCAGTACTTGACTGTTGGGTTGTTACTACAAAGTCCATTTCAGTCATCCACTACCATTGTACAACTTGACGGCTTCTTTGGCCAGCTCCCCCGTCAACCCACAAATATTCATGAGGTTCTCGACCGTCATCTTCTCCGCTACATGGCCTGCCTTCCCACCCCATTTTGTCGGCAACTGATCGGAGATTCTCTCCCACTTCGCGAAAGAGACACAATCTTCAAGCATAGCTTGAACCGTCAGTCTAGATTTCGACTGTTTTGCACTGAACTTCGAGTCCTCTGGAACGGTGGTCGCTAGAGATGTGATACATGCATGAGCTATCACATTCCCGCACAAGGCCTTCAGCAGGTCTTCGCCATTCATTTCCCACCACTGCTCAAGTGGCTCCTGGTCCTCGAGGTGGGTGACAACGACAGCGACCGGAACTTGCCCCTCACAAAGGAATTCTTCGAATAACCTATAGCAGTTCAGCTCCGATGGGGTAAGCTTGCCACATTTCTTGACAAAGACGAGAAGGTCGACACCACTTTCCGCAGACAAGTCACGAACGAGCCGAACGGAGTTCACTACAGCTTTGCTGGTCATATCGTGGTCGATCTGCACTCCGTTGAAACCCACGGTGTCCCAAATAAGGATCCGTTTCTCGGACCGGGTGTTGATTACATACGAGGGAGAATCCAATGTGCGGGATTGCAAGCCTGATGTGACTTGGGCAACAGTACGTCCAGCGATGAGATTGATGGCTGAGCTCTTTCCAGCACCTGTTTCCCCAAAAAAGACCACATTGATGGGGCGCTGTGGTTTGCTGAACTCCTCCACTAATGCCATGGCATCATGTTTGCGCAACCCGCAGCGGGTGGCGATGTCGAGGGAGGCTGCCTCATGAGACGAGAATTTAAGGCACAGGGGAATTGGGGTTACAGTGCGAGCACAGTTCGCCAGGAGTGCCCTCAGTGTTTGTCTGGACTGATCACAGCCAGTCTGAACTGTGGTGGTAGACGCAAGTGGGATAGATTGAATGGGGATACCAGTCCTGGCGATGATAAAACGCTGAGTGTAATTCCACCACTCTTCGTCGGGGGTATCAAAATGAGTGACAACGAAGGCTACTGGAGCACAACCGCCGAAGAAGAAATCATTGATCAACCAGTAGAGACTACCAAGCGAAGAGGAGATTTCATCCTTGTGTGCACAGAGAAGGATAAGGTGGACACCATCAGGGAGGTCTCGCAGAACAGAATGTGCTTGTTTGTAAGGTGAGAGAGGACTGGTATCTCCCCCTCGGGGAAGGTAGAATCCCGTCGTGTCCCATAACTGGAATTGCCTTTCACCGATGGATATCGGGTAGCATCTGGGTCGCTTGGTGCAAGGTCCCATGTCTGTAGACACTGGTGCAATTGGACCCTCGGCAAGAAGATTGATGATGGAACTCTTCCCACACCCAGGAGCGCCAAACACCACGACATTAATATCAGATGTAGGACTTTGATAAAGGGTTAGATGTTAGCAAGAAAATCATGACAGCAACATACTCGGGCTGCAACAATTGCTGTAGTCTGTCTCTGGAGAACGATAGTACTTCCTGGGCCGATGGCCGATTTCTTGGAACTCGTGGAGACCAACATCGCTTGATAAAATCCCAAACGATGTCCGGAATAATAGGCCACGACGGGCGCGGTGGATTCTGGAGTCCCTCCACCTTATTTGCGAACTCTGCTACGTGAATGCTCCATGGTGGTTTTTGGGAAAGGATCTACACGTGCAATTTAGGAGCTGAAGGATGAAAAAATGGACAACATACGAAGAGGATGATGCTGCCAAGAGAGTAGATATCGCCTGCAAGCTTAGTTTCATCACGTTCGTCGACCATGAGATCCGGGAGTAACGTGGGGTACCGTAGCTCCGGTGCAACCCACATCATTGCGCGGGGACGAATGGTGTTGGTCCAGAGGTGAATCAAGTCCATCTCACGCGGTTGGCTAAAAGTGTGAAAGAAACCAAAGTCGATGAGGCGCGGGTTATGATCCTCATCAATCAAGATATTTCCCTAAAAGGATATAAATTAGGTGGTCGGCAGGCTAGTGATGTGCTGCAACCCACTGGGTGGATATTCCCGTGAAAAACAGACATCGAATGCACTGCGGGACAGTGTCATATAAACCCATCACAAACAGAGTTCTTGAACCTACGGTATTGTAGCCCTGCCGCTGATCCTGTAATCTTTGACACCATCATAAACTGGATGACAATCCCAGAATTTATTGTACTCACCAGCCGGATGCGGCCAGGCAGCGGAAGCAGATTTTCACGCTGATTGACATAATCGCCTAGCGTTCCACACGGCATCCACATCGAAACCATGCAGAGATAGTCAGACCCGAAATCTTCGCCACGTGCTATCCCCAGGAACGGGACAATGTTGGGGTGATACATTCTTTTCCATAGTCCAAGCTCACGTCTGAATTCCTAGAGACACTAGAAATCAGCAAACCTTGCAGCGGAAAATTATTGTAAACTCACTCGCAAGAACTCACGCCGGTCAGCTTGATCAAAGGACTCGGAGATAGGGATGGAAATGGCCTTGACCGCAACCTGAAGGCAGATACGATTGGATAAACTCTGAGCCAAGTGTGAGCGCAAACATGCTAACCTCCCTGTTCCCTGCATACAAGCAATGATACACGGTACCAAAATAACCTGATCCAATTATACGCTTAGAATCCTGCTGAAGGGTATCGGTGAGGTCCGGCAGACCAATTGGACCACCTTGTAGAGGTGTAGCCGTTGAACTTGAGAAACGCGAATCAGTGTCAAGCGGACATCCAAGATACGATCGTACGCTGACTCCATTATATGGAGGTTGGAGGAGTGCTATGAACACAGTCTGAGGGATTTTCAAGCTAGGATCGAGTTCTTCAGTTGGTTGTTATTGGAACAGGCCACTGTAGCAGCGAGAACTAGTGCATTGCGAGGCCAGCATGCTGCGTGAGCGCATATCTACCTTTTTTGTACATAGTAAAGCCCTCCGGGCACCCCTGGACCCCTACTAAGCGCGTGTTTCCAAAGTATCTACCAAGACACTAGCGATCGAATCCGTTGCACTTGCTAAACAAGAAAGTACCTCGCAACTCCCACGATATAATTAAGCAGTAGCACGGGCACGGGTGTCTATCGACGGCTTGCCTCATTAGACGGATTGGTCACCAGTCTAGGGTACGGGTACGGGTACATACTACAGACAACCTACAGGTAGGTCTGCCAGTGAGGTCTCCACATGCACTCCCTGTACCCTGGCTCGCGCGAAGGGTTGGCATAGAGATTCGGGTGATGAACTTGGACCGAGGAAGAAAGGCCCGTCCCAACTTCCCACTATCCAATGCATCGTTGTCCGGGTCACGGCGGCTCGATCACATTCGACCCAACTTGAGTGACGCACGGCTGGTACCTCGAATCATCGTGTCCAACAAGGTCACTCCAGGCACACGGAAAACGACATCAAACGGTAATACTAACAACGCATCTAGAACATCCCAAATCCTCTATTGTACATCCAGTATGCTCTACAAAAATAATAAAAATAAAATAAACAACCACCCACTCATTCGACTGCCCACCCCCTCTTACATCGCCATCGTAATCCCCATCAACACCGGCCAAATCACAAACACGAACCGAAACTTGAGCTTCTCCACATCCACACCCTTTCGTCCCGCATTCGTAACATGTTGCCCCTGTCCCTGTCCCGGTACCCCACCCTCCGGTATCGAAGTTCCCGACGGCGGCGGGACCCCCGAAGACGTCATCGATTGGATTTGACCAGTCGACGTCGACGTCGTCGCGCTCATCGTGGTCATGGTCGTAGTCCAGGATGAGGATCCCGCGGTCGTAAACATCGTCCTAAACCCAGTTCCGGTCCCGGTCCCAGTCCCACTCTGCGTCGCCAACGCCACACCACCGCTCCCCGTCGTCGTGTTCGTAGGTATAATCGCAAAATCAGCTGAAAAAATCACCGTATCGATCGGCTTGCTCGTCGTAAACCGGAGCGTACTGAGCGAGTCGTATCACCACAAGGGGAGTGCATCGATCGTCAGCGCCACAATCCATTGAATCACCACATTGAAAAAACCTGGGTCAGTCAATCTCACATCTCGAAATCGAGATGCGCCATCGCGTCTTTTGGCTAACCGCAATGCGGGATGCCCGTTCGACACTGCCATCCCGCCCGCTTCGCCTTCGACGCTTCCCCGGTCACGGTCACGCTCCTCCCGCGCACCGTCTAGATCTCGATTCCTCCGAGGAGGTTCAAACAACTCCACCCACGATCAACTCGGACATTCCTCAGAAGATCAGAAGGTCCAAGCAAAAAAAAAGGGGGGGCCAAAAGCAAATGTCAAAATGTCATGGGTGAAAAAACCAAAAAGAAAAAAAAGACGAATAGGCCACAACGTAGGCAACGAGGACGAAATCCACCACTCCGCCCCCCCAAAAAAAAGACCCAAAACAAAGGGACCTACTATTTAGACCCTTGCTTCAACACCGTCCCTGGCACCATCACCTGACGCGTCTTCGTCATCGGATCCACACCCGAAGCCAATTGAACGAGGTACGTCTATCGCGATCACGATTCACCATCATCATTATCCCATCGGGGTACCACCATCCACACCCACACCATCAGCGTCATCGCACGCACACACGCACAGACGAAAGCACTTACGTCCGTATCGCACCACAGCGAAATATCAATCCCACCCATCTTATTCAACGTCGGATACGTCCAATCCTCGACCCAGCTCACGAGCATCGGTTGATCCGCCGACCAGACCGTCGCTTGGACGGGTTGGGTTGGGTAGATGGAGGCGGAGACGAGCCTGAGTGGGAGGTAGGCTCCGGCGAGGAATACGTATGGGTGGAACATGGCGTGGTCACGTTCTTTTTGATCGCGTTGGTTGTTTTTTTTGCTTCTTCTTCTTTAAGGGAATGGAAAGGTTTGAGAAAGCGCAAGGGGGAAAATGATACAGGCCCGCTGCAAGGATGAAAGGGAAATGGACAATGAGCGAGACGAATTCTATGATGAAGGGTGACGAGCGTTGATACGAATCAAGCGATTTTGAAACGCACCCTCAGGGGAACGCACGACGCGACGAGTCACGTGCATAGGAAATCAACTATCACATTCAAAGTCGTTCGAACGTAGCGTATCATATGAATCTAACTAGTACTAAGGAATGAAAACACTAAACGAGAGACAATACAAGTGGATAAGTAAGCTACACCCTTTCTCTTCCAGAGTTTGACCAGATAGTAAACGGAAAAAAAAGAAAATGCTGGAGAACATACGTCGCCACAGTCGTGAAACAAAAAAAGGGATGAGGGGTGCCAAGGTCCAAATCATCGACGGTGAGCGAGTCCAAAGATACCGATTCCTTGTTCACAAGTTCACATCAATCGTTCCCTGGCTTGTACAGCTCGGAGCCATATTTCACCGGGGCGGCTAAGTCCCGTCCTCCGTCAGTCCGGCGTCGCACACACATCATCAAACACGACACGCACCTCTTTTCGCGCAAGATTCGCCACACCCTCTTATTCTCCTTCTCCTTTTCGTTCCGCATCTTGGTGGCAAGCGTCTCCGCTCTAGGCGGGAACACGCCAGGCCCACACCGCGCTTGAAGATCTGTAAGACCTTCGTTCGTCCCTTCCGCCTCGAGGACCACCTTGCCGTACCAGCCGGGATCGATGTAGAATCCCTCGACGTTGGGAATGGGGATGCGGAGGGAGCGCGAACGGGACTGGGTCTGTCCTTGGGAAGGCGAGACGGGAGGGCGAATAGTAAATGTGGAGCGGTGCACCCAACGAACGACGTCGTGCAACGCGCCATGCGGGCTGGGGAAAAGCGTGACGAATGAGCATAGATTCAACGAGGGTTGGAAAGATACGTACGTCTCCGTTCGAGCTCGGTCTTGCAGCAACTGTAGGTTGGTCGCAATCTCACGCCCCCATGGACTTACGTCAACGTAGCCGAGAGGATTACAATGGGGATTGTGCGTTGCAGAACTACCGATGCGAATGACGCGATGGAAGTACGAAGGAGAGAATGCCAAGCTGTGGAAGTATGGCGATAGTTCACCCACACGGGAGTATCTGTAATCCAGATCCTGTAAAGGCCGTGGGTCGGAAGCTGCTCTAGAACACGAATCCAAGGAGAGACGTACCACGAGATAACGCCCATCCCACATGAGTCGACCAAGGTTGCCTTCGTCCCCAACAGCAACATCCCAAACGATATCGCCCACCCGGAGAAGCTTGAGAACACTCGAACGTTTTAATTCAGCTTCGCACTCGACAACACCCGCATCAGATAACCAGTCACCGTCAGGTGAAGGTACAAAGACTCTCAAAACCGGCGCGCGTCCGAGTCGAATGAGAGGCGAGCTGAATTTCGACCGCACTGACGACGAGTAACTTGGACTCCGACCGTTCTTCCCATGGGAATGATTACGAGAGTGAGAGTGGGAAGAAGTCGGGGACGCTGCTCGGCTTGACATACTGTTCTGACGAGTGCCTGGACGTGATGCGTCCGTGGTCTGGTTCGATTCCGCCGACTGCAGCGTCTTGATGTACCTGTCCTCGGACTCGGCCTGGGCACGAAGACGGAGGACTAATCGCGTATAGGCCCGCGTGGTGTTTGCCAAGGCAAGGATATCTGGTGCCTCAGAGGTCGCCGGAGCATCCCGGTTCGCTACTTTAGACTGCAGGTATGCAACGGAAAGGCGCGCATACTGATGTACCGGCATCGCCACACCTCGTAGATAGTTGTGGAGATCCTATAAACTGTGTCAGCAGGTGTAAAACATAGAGGTGGTGTTGAACTTGCCTTCAACGATAATGGAAGCGGCTCTGCCCATTCATAGTTCCATTTCGAATACCCAACCGTACTCAAATAACGTTCCAGGACAAATTCGCGAAGAATTCTGCTCTGGAACAACTCCCGAACTTGCTTGTTCGCACTGTAGAGTGCAAGCCACTCAGAGTAGGACAAGTAGGACAGAAGGTGCGGGAGAAGGTGCGCGTCCGACATGAATGCTATGATGGGGAAGTACGTTGGAGGAGGAGGGGTCGGTTCACGAGGTTGCTCTTCCACCTCTTCGCTCTCCAAGTCGGTAGCTAGTTGTGCGACTACTTCTGCGACAGCTGGCGGCGGGGCTTTCTCCAACCATTGACCCCGACGTTGCTGACGCGCAGCCTTGTAATCGTCAGGAGTGAGTGGGGTTGGTGGGGTCTTTTCTGGAATGAAAAGCGGGGGCGTGCTTGGCGTCTTGAGGTGTCCATCCTCACTTGATAAACCGTCTTCTCTGCCCATACGTAGACTCGGAGGAGAGGAAGATGGGGTGCCACTGATGGAGGATGAGGGGGTCCTCGGCTTCAACATTTTAACGCCTCCAGCTCTCGCAAACGGGTCATCATCTAGGAGTAAAGGATCACCCGGTCGCGGGAGGACCGTGTGGGAGGGAGGGGTGCCTGGCTTCTGAGGGGTGGTAGGACGTGCCTTGGTCAGGACGCGAGGGCGAGAATGGTCTGAATTTGCATCGCCTCTGGCGGCAGCAGATAGCGGGCGCTCTACCGCCATACGCACTAGGCTGTTCTTGCTCGACTTGCGGGCCAGAGGTGGGAGCTCAGTTAGATGGAAGGTCGGACTGGCGCCTAGACCCTCCTGCAAATGTGCCTCAACCTGAGAGAAACCTCGGAATGCGGAGCTGTTGTGCCGTTGGAGAGGGGGAGCCTCAATAGACGCGTATTCGACGGGAGGAGAAGGATAGGGATTATGGACATGCGTGATTCCGTTCAGAGACGTCTTGCGGACTAGACCAGTGGGTTGTGGCGTAGCTGGCGTGGTAGCAAAAATCAGCGGTCCTCTACGCAACGGACCTGCCGAGTCTGCGTTTCCTGAGCGAAGCATGTCGTACAACATTGGAGGTCGTGCGTGAGAGTCTGCGTGTGAAGTCTGTCGCGCGGGTGTTCGGACGCGCTCAGGGTAGCTAGTAGGTGGGGCAGACGGGGCTGTGGAGGGACGATGAACTCGAGGGGTAACGTTGGAGGACGTGAACGGAGGTGAGGTATGCGAAGCGACGGCTGATGGGTTGTAGCCGATGGATGAACCACGTCCAACGACGGAGCCATTAGCTGCAAAAGCCTGTTGGTTTATAACACGTTAGCTCGAAAAATATCATGTAACGTTCCAGATCGATTACGGACGGGATGTGAATTGCTCAAAGGTGAGCCGACGGGATCTAAGCGCCTGACTCGGTCTGTGCTGACGTCAATTACCTAATACAAAGGAAGGTCAATGCGAGTCGAAGCAAAGACATGTAAACAAGAGCGCGCGATAGACGTCAACGGATCGTAGCTTGTACGCAGCAAGGACGCCACTATCGACTATCGGGTAGTGCATAGAGCGCCGGGATGATAATCACCGAGCTCCACTATCGCACTAGCGACGCCGGACGCAGTGAACCCGGAGATGGTCGTATGAAAAACTGCGGAATACCAAATGTAACTGCAAAAGGGGGGGCGGACTCACCTCGGCAGCAGGGGGGGCTGAGCTAGCTGACGTAGAGGTGCCATATGATCTGTTGGTTCTCCGGGTGGCATCGGTGTGGTGACTAGTAGAAGAAAGGCTGGAACTCGATCCAGGCTTCTGTGGCAATACGTGATATTGGTGGGGATAGGACGAGGGGGGATGTTGTATGACCGTTTTCGGGTCTTGGGAAGGAGGTGCTGGAGAAGTGTGATGCCGTACGGGTGGGGGATATGAACGAGATTGATTGACGACTGAGGTCACGTTGGCTGCAGATAAGGATTCTTCGAAGTCGAAGTTAGATGCAGGGGTCATTTGTCCGCGAAGCACGGGGGGAGGGCTGGAGGGGCGGGTGAATGACGAAGAGGAGGGTCTTGGTTTATGTGTGGGAGGTTGGTTGCCAAGGGCGTCGCTTTTCGGATGGGCGAGTTGCGGGGCGACATGGGCCTGTCGGGTGGAGATCTTTCGCGGACTTGGTGCCGTGGCAACCGGGCTCGGACGAGAAAGTGGCATTTCAGAGACGTTCGGTGCATCAACAGAAGCGTAGGCAGCTAGATGGACATATGGAAGTCAGATGGCATCCTATGAAGTGGTCGAATGAACGGACCCGGCAATCGAGCTGGCGGGACGGACGGAAGTATATTTGTGGTATCGCGGACAGGCTGTGGTGGGGCAGGGTTCTTGGATGATGGATGGGAATCTAAGCGGCGAGGTGCACTAGAGGGGTTTGTGTATGCCTTCCACGGGTCCCAGGCATCGTCGAGGGCTAAAAAGTCGGGGGGCGGGGAGGGGAGGGCGACGACGGGCGGGGACGCGGCGGGAGGGAGGGAATGGGGTGCACGTGGGTTCGGGTCGGGATCTGCGAGGGACAATGAGAGAAGGAGGGGTGGAAGGGAAGGAGGGGCATCGGAGGAATGTCTGTCAGCGGTGTCGGTCTGCTTTGTGTTGGTGGTGACCTTTCTGGATGACTTGCGGAGGAAGCTGGGCATTGCGGGGATGCTGGAGGGAAAAAAGGGGGGGGGAAGGGAAGGGAAGGAAAGTGAGTTGAATTAAAAGAATGGGTTTAACATTTGGTCAGAGGTCGCCGCTGATGGCAGAGTGAGGAGGATAATGAACCCATTCCGACCGTTGTCCCTGCACACAATCTACCCGCGGCGATCTTCAATTAACATGTCTTTTTATGGTACATTCACGGCACCACTCGCCCTCTTGTCCCTCGAAACATTCCGTAGCAACGTGTCCTATTCGTGTCTGGCATGGCCCACAGCATCTGAATGTGATCCAATATACCTGGCGGGTACACTACCCTTATTTCCGCCCTGTAGACACCACGCTGTTGTCGCACCCATCGTTCCGTATCAGCGACGCGCCATATGCACATGTTCGCCAACCCGAACCAACACCCGTCCTATACCCATCCGGCCATCTCAAGGTTACCGACCGCCTACCCCGGAATGGTTCGGCTTATTCCCACTCTATGGCATCCGCTAGTCCATCCAGGGAACGCCTTTCCATTTCCTCGCTTCAAGATCCGAACTACGTATCTTATCATATCCGTCGAGACTGATGGGCCTACTGCCGACGCCTCTTTGCCTGTTTATCAAGTCCGATCACCTCAGCCTTACGAACATTCACCCGTTCTCTCATTCGTGCTAATCAGTCGACCGCGCAGTGGCGTTACACTCACTGCTTCTTGTTCACCCGATTTCTGCCGCGATTGACTCAACGACAATCTGATCTACGTGCCACTGCGATCAATCTCTTTTTTCGTCCCCTCGAGCGTGTTCCAAATGACAGATAGGAGTGCCATAACCAGATCTCCACTCTGCCCCGCATTAATGTGCTCAATATCTCACATGTCCCCTCTTCGCGATCCATCGCGACCTCATCTCTTCGGCCCATCACGCATCATCGCCATTTGGCAGTGTTCTTACCCAATATCAATCATACAGCGTACACAGTTAATATTCCCCTTCATCACTCCACCCATCTTCGCGAACCCACTTACGACAATGAAAGGCCCCCATCGACCGAAAGCTATAACATCTATTGGATCACGTGTACATCCCGCAACGGGCTGCGTACTCACGCTCTGGCCTGCAACCCGCCATCAGTTCATGTTCCCCTCCCAACGTCATTATCCATTCTCACCAGTAATGTAGTGCGCCTCCTTGGAGACGAGGTAAGACACCACACTCGCTACGTCCTCCGCCTTGCCAAGGTAACCCATCGCACACTTGTCCGCCACCTTGACAGCCCCCGTGTTTCTACGTCAACGCTCGACTCTCCAAAACACCCATTAGGACGTACAGTCTGGTAGTAGTCGCTCCCGTAAAACTTGGCACTCCCTTCACGTCGCTCATTCGCTACCTTGATACTTTCCACTGCGCATGCCCCATCAGCCAATCTCATCAAAGACATCTACATTAAACTCAACTTACGCATTGCCGTCATCATAGCTCCAGGCGCATATGAATTGACAGTAATCCCATGCCGTCCCAACTCGAGGGCTTTTAGAATGCGACAACAATGCGGACAGGGGAATATACAATATCTCGTCAACCATCATATGCAACATCACGGCGGTGATACAGCGAGCATAAAAAGCAAGGAACAGAAAAGACAAAAGCACCGGGACAGCCCCTTGTCGCGAGCGACTTACCTGCGCACTGGACGATTCCGCGCACCGCAAACTTGGCCGAACAGTATGCGATCTGGTTGACATATCCTGTGTAGTGCGTCCGATCAACGCCAGCTTCTATCCGCCATCAAGACTGCGCACGATACATACCGATCTTGCCGGCGACGGAGGAAGCACCAACGAGTCGACCTCCGCGTCCCTGCGCGACCATCTGCTGGGCGGCGTACTTGAAACAGAGAAACGTCCCCTTGACGCTAACCGCAAAGTTGGCATTCCAGTTGTCCAAATCGGCTGTCGACCATGACCATCGTCGTCATCGCACATGCTTGGTCATGCAACGAGTCTACGTACTTTCCAACAAGGTGCCCACATGACAGACCCCTGCATTCGCGATCATCTAACCCCCACACATCACCCCAAGGGAGAGCGGGAGGGAGCAAAGAATGTTAAAACGGTACACATTCATCGAGGACTGATCGACATCAATTCTTAATCATCATCAAGAAAAACGCACCACGTCCAATCCACCCAGCTCTCGGACGACATCGTCGACCATCGCCTTGACCTGCCCCTCGTCCGTCACATCTGCAACGATCGCCATCGTTCGTCGTCCCTTGGCCACGATCTCCGCGCGGACGGTCTCGAGGTTGGCTTTATTGGACTGGATGTCATTGATAGCGACGTCGAACCCATCGTCGGCGAGTCGTAAGCTGATGGCACGACCAATGCCTTGTGCAGCACCTGTCACGATCGCGATACCCGAGGAACTCATTTGGTGTCAGTTGTGGATTGGAGATTTGAAGAAGAGGATGGATAGCCTGAGAGAGGTATGGTACGATCAGTCCTAGATAGCATCACAATCCGTCCTTGCAGGTAGGTCAGCTGGCACGGAACGGTTTGTCTTGTTCCGCGGCCAGAGCATTTGACTGACACGTAAAAATATGGCACCTAAATTTCGCCATACAACATGCAAGCACCAGCACGGACCGAACAAGTCGTCGTTTTACCCTTTTGGCAAGACCTTTTTCCCCACCCAATCAACAGCTGCAGCGCTCTGACAACAAAGACGCGTTTCGAAAACACGTCAACCTTTACGCGACAACGCCTAGTTTTTCCACAAAAGCAATTGAAAGGTCTCACCCTTGTCTAAGCTAAACGTTTTCACTTTAACCGAGCCTAGTTACATAAGTAACACAACTGAAAAAACCTTGAGTTACGACAAAGACTCAAAAAGTTCTGCCGTCAAACGGACCCTGGACCTGTTGTCTATACTGGGAACAAGGGGAAGCGAAGAAACAAAAAAAAACAATAAAAGGATTAAAAATTCGGATTCGGTTAGAGCGGGAGAAAGCGCAGCAATGTGCCTCCCGAATTCGGACTGAGGTTTTTTTTGTCCTTGTCTTGTTCTTGTGAGCCTGCATTGAAAACGCG
>JBBPNR010000341.1:0-27370 GCA_038091015.1 Boletus vermiculosoides
TGCGAAACTCCTCGTCAGTAGGAGCCACCACCAAACAAACCTTTTTAGCAACTGGCTTGTAAGCAAGCGAGTGCGAAGAGGTATCATAAGAATAAACTGAAGAGAGCGCAGAAAGCGCGTCAGGAGTCAACATGGACTGAGTGGCAGACAGGAATGGGTAGTCCAGAGAAGGAGGAATAGGTCCAATAGAGAGTGGAGGAAGATGAGTGTATGAAGAAGAAAAGAGAAGACTTGAAACAGAATATTAGTAAGAAGGCGATGAAAAGGGAATCAAAGCGGATGAGACAGATGAAATATCGGACTCTCCCCGACCGGTAGGCGGATCATCGATGTCTAAAAACCCATCTCCACTACGGACTGATGGCTGTTACACTGTTTCTTTTCTCGGCAACGAGGGCATCCTTCAGACCAAGCACAGATTGGCATGGTGTACTGCTTCTCTGTGTTAGGGTCATGAAGGGTGATGGTCTGAGAGCCATCCAGAAAGTCGTTAGTCATAGCGCTCATAAGACAATGGAATGGGCGTCCGAGGAGGAGGTCAAAGTTGGCGTGTGCCAAGATCTGGACTTGCACCATGACCTCTCCTGCACCGAGGTCAATGACCAGGTTCTCGAGGACACTGATCATCATATCAACACTAGTGTTAGCAGACGACATCTTCATCGTGTGGTTGGACCGGACCGGTAGTCCAAGTCCTTCCCACACACGCTTGGGCATAGCGATGATCTCGGATCCGGAATCCAGAACACCCATGATGGTGCGTCCTGAACTCCATAACGTGACCTCGATGGCCCTTAGAGGAAGGCTGTGATGGGAGACGATCAGTCCATCCTCGTTCCGAAGGATACGGTCACCATATTCCCAAGCAACGGAAGACGGATCGAGACCTGCAAGTTCATTGACCTGCACAGTAGGGGTCAAAGGACCCTGCGTGACACGTTTGACGGTTGTGAGGTCATGGAACTGCTTCCGGATCTCTGGCGCAACTGCCAACAAGTCCTTCACAGGTACTGGAATGCTACTGTCCAGCACCTGCTCAAGTACCCGTTTCGGCGCAGTCTCATCCTCGAGCTGGAAGGAGTACCTATACTGTGAAGTGGAAGAAGGTGGGTTAGCTTGAGACGCTCGTGATGGGAATGTACCAGGTCCACCGGATTGGGCGGACACGAATCTCAACGAAGATGAAGAGGTGGAAGGACCGTCACCTCCTGACCTGCGCTGTGAGGTAGATGGTGTAGGAGCTCAAGATGGGAGTTGGGTCGAAGTCGATGAAGACGATGGAGCCTTTTGCGACTGCTGGAGCTCCGGTGAGAGAAGTTCTTCTGGCGCAGCGGCGGACCGCTTATCTGAACTCTTGCGAGGCGGAACCTCAACACCATCAAACCGGATGCACTTGCCCTTCTCTTTTGAAGCCTTATCTGCCTGGAAGCTGGCCCATGCTTGAGCCACGTAAGGCTGGAAATCTGGGTCGGTGACAAGGGGGGAATCTTCCTCCTCTTCTTCAGCGACAGTTGCCATGAAGGCGGACGGGTCGACGTCTAACACAGCGGGAGTATCAGGATACGCAGCGGACAGAATATTGGCGGTGAGATGGGGTGGCGGATCCCTTGAGGTAAGAGACGACGATCCGGCGTTGGACTGGTTGGCGAGGGTGTGGTCGATAGCGTCCTTGAGACAGCGTCCTCCTGGTACTCGCGGAATGTCGGATCCGTCAGGCATATAGAGTCTGCCGTCGTTTCCTCGAACCACCTTTCCGGTATTAAGGTACTCGAGGCAGATGGAACAAGTTCGAGTCCAGTGACCGACACCTGCACAGAATTTGCAGTGTGGTCCGGCCTGAGCGTTCAAGTTCGATTCCGTCTTGAGGGACGGAGGCGGATTGAAGCTAGGGACAGCCATGTTGGGAGTATTGGTGGTACGGCGAGGCTGATAAGGCGGTTGGGATCGAGGAAGGATGTCGGTAGGATTGTAGGAAGAGCGAAGGGCTGAGCCGGTGAGTAAGAACTTCGCGGCCTCGATGACGTCTTCCATCGGATAGGGATCATCCGGGTGGAGGTCCGGCTTGACGATAGCCAACCGGTGACGAATCCGATCCTGGATAGTCGATGGGAACCCAGCTAGGAAAATCATGTCGCGTTCCATCTCGGACAGCTTCTTGTTAGTAATCAAGGTAGCAGAAACCTTAGTAAACTTCCTGGTATACTCTCCCAGGTCGTCCTGGCTACGCATCTGCTTTTTCTGATAATCCTCTGCAAGGTACTGGATGTCAGCTCGATAATAACGGTTAGTACCTTCGCATCCGGGATACAACTTTTTCACAGCCGCGACGAAGTCATTCCAATCTGCCGGGTTCGCAGTTGATTCCGGGAGGGTCTCCCAGACTTCGGCTTCGTCAAGATCAGCATAACGGAGAGCGGCTTTAATCTTGCCGGCATCATCAAGTACCGCTTGGTCACCTAGAAGCTGGATATCTTCAAGATAGCGAGGAAGCTGAGACAGCGTCTTGCCGTCGAATTTTGGTGTGTTGGGCATGCCTCAGAGAGGCATAAGGACCGGTTGTTGATGGGCCATAGGTGGTACCGGATTGCGTTGGGTATGCGGTGGAAGTGATGTTGGATGTACGGGCAGCGATGTGGAGAGAGGTGGAACCGTCAACGAAGATGGGACAGTTGAGTGTTGATGGGTAGTGGATTGAGTAAGAGGAAGCGGATCGGTAGTGTCGTCGAAGAGAAAAGCTAACGACAGCAATGGAGAGTGTTCAGACGATACTGATGACAGTGGCGAGAGCTCCCGCGATGATGGGGAGGAAAGGGAAGATGTGTCCTGGGATCTGGAATTGAGTGGCATTAAAGGTGAGAGCGAGTCTGACTCGAGGGATCTATTCACTTGCAAGGAAGGGTTCTGACAAGGCGTGGAATGCGTGAATCCACCAGGAAAGAAGGGGGAGTCTGTAATGAAAGGATCCGTGACGTAAGGGGGATTTGTGGATCTGACTGAGGTGTGACGTGCTCGTTCCGGCGTCACCAGGATAAGAAGCTCGGAGTCCTCAGAGATGTGCAATCGGCAGAAGTCAGTGAGAAGCTCTTCTAGCTCTTGACACTGAGGCGTAGGTCGAAGCATCCTTCTCGACAACCCTTTAGAACCCCTCATGGTGGGCTCCAGTTGTAAAACAAGTAACAAGGTCGAAGACCTTGTAAGGGTAAATGTAGAAGAGGTGAGAACACTTGTCCCAAGGGGTCCTGTAGGAGGGAAGTTAGATGAGAAGGTTGGCTACGACTGACCACAGGAGAGTAGAGTATCCAGAATAGTCCCGGGTACACAACAATGAGGGAACACGAAGTCCAGAACGGACTGAGTAAAACGATGAGCGGTCCGACCTAGGACGAGGGTCAGATAGACGACAATAAGAGCTTTCCGGTCAAGGACAAGGACCGGATACTAGGACGAGGAAGGGAGTTGATCAAGGACGAGGACCAACGACGACGACGATGAGAGGAACTGTAGTGAGAAAATTAGGAGTGAACAGAGATGATCATTCAGATCTAGGTACAAACTTTTTATAGTCCAGGCATTCCCAAGACTTTGGTAACTAGGTTACCGGAGAAGCGTACAATAAGGATCTAGAGATGGCAGCAGCTAATCGTAATAGAAGTAAGGAAGGTAGGGAGAAGTAAAAGAAACTACTAAAGAAAGAAAGAAGTAACAAGACAGCGAATTGAACAGGGTACTGGACCGTATACATAGTATCCGGTCTAACTCGGACCACGGATAGGTAGTCCGGATAGGTGATATCGTACCGGATATAAAAATAAGGACTCGACTTACCTCGGACTGGACATAGAGGACACGGGACACGATGGAGATCGCTTGGAGGACATCTGAACGAAGGGAAAGGGACGGGATGTAACCGTAGAGAGCTAGAGGCTCCTACAGTGGCTGTGCTGCTGCCTTACATACCACAGATCAGACACACAGCTCAAGGTTCAAGAGCCCCTTTCCTTCTATCTCCACCATCTCCCCTTCTACCATCATTCAAAAAATGGGTTTTCTGCTTTATTGGCATGCCTTTTGCCTATTAAATTTGAGATCACACTCAATCTACCCTCTATGCTTATTTCCTTTACTGCCAGGTGAATTTTTATTTGTTTTGGTAAGCATTTTTTTTTGCTAATCAACTTGACTTCACAACAAGTCTGCTTCCCTCCTTCCTTCTATTTCCAGGTGAGTTTTCACTTTATTTTGTATGTATTTATTGTTAATCAGCCTAATTTCACAGAAGGCCTACTTCCCCCCTTTTTCTTTGAGTTATCTTTTTATTTAGTTTAGTTTAGTTTAGTTTAGTTTAGTTTAGGTTTTTCACCTAAACTGATCTTCTGCCTTTCTACATATTTTCTTATGGTACATTTCGAGTGAGTGTGATATATGATACTATGGCCTAACTTTAACATAGCTTCTAGGCATTTCTTGCTATCACCTTGGTAGCCTTTTGTTACCATAGATTGTAGTCACTTTTTGTGTGCCTTGGTACTGTGTGAATTTAAATTTGATAGCTAAGTGAAACTCATAAGGAATGTAAAGCATGTATAACTTTGATACCAGTTTGGAAAAATATAAAGTTGGAATAATTGGAAACATTGTATATCCTTCCAGTGAAATATATGTAATTATTCCTGCTATGTAAGTAGGAGGTTATCCCTACAATAGTAGAGTAGCAGATTCTATGGGGTGCAGTTATGATTCATTTTGGCAGGGAATTTTTATTTTACATTTAGATTTATTTAGATTTACATTAATTACTGATTCAGATATTATAAGATTTTTATTACTAGATCATCAACTGTGTCTAGGCTGGGTGTCACCACAGTGGGGGTTGCTAGAACATGGTGCTTCTAAGTAAGGCAAATTTTTGCTATGTTGGGATTTTGGATTTCACACTACCACCATAGCTTTTGTACTTTCTTTGCATATAATATGGAGGGTTGGGCTGTCAATTAGTGGAATAGCCCTTTTCTCACAAGTTTGTGTTTGTTATGCAAGTAGTTCATCTGAAATGATCAGGGCAGTGGTGTCAAAAGCATAGATTTGATAGTACATAAGATTGTATAATAAAAAATTCAAAACCAATTTATAGGTAGTATTTTTTTGACATTTTCTGTCCAGCTCTGGCCAGGGTGAAGGTTTGCTTGCTGATAGGTTCTGTTGGTTACTGTTCATATTCTTTTTACCTGAAATCACTGTGTTGTTGTTCAATGTCAATCATGATCACAGTATATTTATCTGGTAGTGAAATTACAGTACTCTTTGACTTATCCTTGCAAATGTTCATGTGTTATGCTGGTGGTGTTTGACAGGTCACATGCACAGCATGGTACAAAGGCTATATATTCATCATGGATGTTGATCCAGTTTATATACATATAAATTATCCTTTATAAGTTTCTATGTATGTGTGATCCTGACTTGTGCTTTGCGCAGGTCCTCTAACAGCTAGTTTCATAATAAAGATATAACCCAAGAAACATGGCTTGATTGGGACATCTATTCCACCAAGGCTGATTTTACTTTAATTAATGAATTAATGCAATCTCTCCCTCAGATTTATGAAGAAAAGACATTGGAAGTTATGGCTGAACATGCTGGTGTTGAAAAAAATGTTAAACAGGATGGGAAACCATTTAAGGAATAATCAAAAGTGTCTGACATTTTTAGCAATAATTCAGGCCTTATTGATGGACCACTTATTCAAGTCATCATATCTCTTGAAAACAGGAATTGCATACTATCAATGGAATTTGAGTGTTGGAGAACAAATAATACAACTTCAAACACTTACTTGAAGGAGGTTCTCATGATTCCTTGCTGCTAGTTACTTATCACCAATGCATTCTTGTGGAATCTTTGGATTCTTCCTTGCATGAATGTTGCAATCTTTTGATACTTGTGAAACTCATTATACATTGGAGTAAATCATTTGCAAAGTGAGAAAGTGACTCACTTCATTACTTGAGGGTGATCCTCTGTAATATGACTATACATATGGCAGGGTGTTTCCAGGAATTGCATGGCTTGACAATTGAAAATTCATTAGCTAGAGCATATAGTGATTTGGTCCCAATAGACTGGACTTATCACTGTTACGACCCGTAACAATGGTACACGTTCATGTGAAGAACCATGTCTCGTTCCTACACTTGGTCATCTCCGTAAGGAGTTAAGTGTGAACGGCCTAGCGTCGGCTAGCAGTACTGGGACTGGCCCAGAGTTGGTAGAGGGGAGGATGAGGCAGAGGTGAGGTAAGGCATGAGGGAGGGGATCTCGAGGAACGATGGACCACACGAAATTGTGTAGATTAAGGTTAGAGAAAGAAAGGCATACAGACGGCACTCTAATATATATACTGAGGACTCTAGGGCCGGTATCGGAGTCCAAAGGATATATAAGGGAAGAGACGTGTCGCGTTGCGAGGCACATGAGATAAACGGTCAGGATATAAGGGGAAAATGAGATAAACGGTCAGGATATAAGGGGAAAATGAATAGCCATGAGAGAGGCTATGAGGAGGCAGTGTCTGGACGAGTCATAATAAGTAAGTAAGAGTCAGAGAATAAAAGGGGAAAGCCGAAGGTGGGGAGGAAGGGAAGTATCCGGAGGCGGTGGGTGAAGGAGATCTCTGTCCCGATGAGGAGTAGTCTCATCCCTCAAAGAGGGACTCATCCAGTAAGTCGGCCCACGTGGAGTTAGGGATGTCAAAGTCCCTTAGGTCGGAGAACAAGGAGGCGAATAGAGAGGTGCTGGGATGGTCGAGGTGGATAGGAGGGGTGACTGATGAAGGGATGGGAGTCGGTGGGCGAGGAGGAGGAGACATAGGAGGAAATTGATAAGGGGTCTCCTCCACAACCATAACAACCACCAATTGAGTTTTTGTACAGAATTCTCCCCATGGATGTATAAGAAATGCATCAAATATGTAAATATTGCTTTCTATACTCCAAGTTCAAACTCATGAAATAGGTCAACAATGAATAGAAGGAAAAAATTAAATAGAGCATCCTTAGATGAAAGACACTCAGAAAATATGTTCTATTAATAGTATAAGTGAACTCTAGCACTGGAATGCTAGTATTAAAAAATTGCTTACTTGAGTGGAAACCAAAAATTGGTCTTTGAGTAGGTTGCTGCTGCTCTTGCTGGTCATCTTCTTGCCATGCTGGAAAATCAGTTTGTGTGCTTTCTTGATCAGGATCTAATATGCCTTATTATTCATTTGGATTTCTGTTTGCATGTTAGCATATTTGACAGTTTCCCCATCTGGGAGACATTAGTCTTCTGATGAGACAGCAAAGACAAGAACATTCTCTGAGGGACCTAATACACAATAACAACACCCTAGACCTAGATTAGATTTCATGATTAGCTCAGCCAAATAGTAAAATGTTTTGTGATACATATTTTTCTGGATACTTACTGAATAGCTCAAAAAATGGGGGAAAAAGCACCTAATGACACTGTTAGCACACTCAATGGATATATGTACCATCATTATGATGTCTCAACTACAGAAAAAGAGTGGTTATGTCATCACACAAACTCTTCAAGTTGGTGCTGACAAAGTGGCAAGGACCTGGCAAGCTTGGACAAGTCTGATGGCAGGGCATCTGGTATGCCACAAACCTTACTGTTGTATTGTGCCCTAATTCAACTGTTTTCAACATTCTCCACTGTTGTTTTCCACTTGCAAGACCCCTCATGACTGGCCCATTGTCCTTGGCACAAAAGTGCAAGCTAACTGTCCAGTGGGAATGGAATTTTTCTGGACAAACCAATCACTTTATTGAGTGGTGCAAAACTCATGCTTCTGAGCATCTCAAATTGTTTTCAGATTCCAGCCAAACTGCATGAGATGAAGATTGGGCAAAGAAGACAAACAACCAGCCTAAGAAGGTCATACATACATCACTTGTTGAGGCTATATTTTTGCATAACGAGACTTAGGAATTTTGAGACATGTGTGGTGAGGATCCTTCACAGTTTGTGCCTGCAATTGAGCACCACATTATGAAGTAAGTGCTGGTTTAATTTACTAGTAAGTCATATTTGTATTTGTATTTTTTAATAGTCTACATATGAAGGAGTCACTACAGCAAGTTGGCAGTCATTGGAGGGACTGGTGCAGAATGGATGGTTGAAGAACTTATTCAAGATGAATTGTCAAGAAATCTTATCCATATTGTGACTGCTCTAGGAACAACCACTAGCCAGACTCGACACAGCACTGCTTCACTGGCAAAAGGGACAAGATGGAAAAAGTATAGCCTTGGTCCTTAATCAAGGTTCAGTTCTGAAATGTAGATGCCAGGTAGACATGATGACAAGTGGATTAGACTGAGGTGCTACGATACATGAGACCAGTATATATATGTGTAATGAGTGTGCATGGACCAAGTGTGAGAAGAAGAAGTTGATGATGGAAAAAAGAAGAATGACAGTGTAAGAGAAGAGCAGAAATTAATAACACATGTCATGATATCATTGTGATCAGGTGACCTTTCCCATGGTCACATGCAATATGTTGAATATTATGAAGTGAAGTGAAGAGAAATTGTGTAAGTCCAAAAAGTTTGAAAATATTACATATCATAACAATCTATGTGTTTGCCATTTTATTTCCTTGTTGATACTGATTCTCTCGTTTCAGCTGCAGTTCAAAAGTGATTTCCATGGTTCAAAGACCTCCATGGATGGTGGAGGAACAATCCAGTGTACAATATTGTATATGGGACTGCTGATCCTATCCGAGATTTTGCAGGACAAGCAGCAAGACTTTTCAAGATTGGCCCATACCAGCCAGCCAATTCATCAGCAGCCACTCTCTCATCCAATCCTGGCTCCTCTTTCATATCCCCCATCTCTTGCTCATCTAATCCTGCCTCTCCTCCATCATCTGTTTTCATCTTCCAGGCTACTGCTTACCCATCCAATTTCAGCCCCTTCCTTGTCTGACCTTATCCCCACTGCTTACTCATCCAATCTCAGCCCCCATCCCTTGCTTAACCTTACCCCTGCCACTTACCCATCCAATTTTGGCCCCTCTCTCTTGCTTAACCTTATCCCTGCTGCTTACCCATCCAATCTTGGCCCCCCTCCCTTGTCTGATTTCCCCCCTGCCACTGACTTATCTAATCTCCAAGTTGGCCCCACTTCCTTGTCTGATGTTTCCCCCTCTTTTCCACTATCTGGTCTTGTCTTTCCCCCTCCATCACCAGCTTCCACCCCCCCTTTCATCTGACAAGGGCAAGGGGTATGACCTCAACTTTAGCAAATTCTTTACCCTTGATAATGACACCGAGGAGGACATGCATCCAACAGATAGGAATTTCAGAACCAAGAATGTTGTTGACTTGAGCATTGACCCCACCACCTTTTGTCACCCAGCACCACCACCTGATGCCACCAAACATGTTTTTTTACAGCTCTCCACTGCCTCTACATCAACAGAGGAGTCATCAGACTCTGATGTAGCAGCTTCACATCTCCTCACCAACCTCCATCTCCAAGCCACCTCAAAGCAAAACTTATTACTTCCATTGCTTAGTACTTCTCTATTTGACAATTTGCCAGATGAGAAAGCCTATTCATTAACCTTGGTGATGGCACCAATATTTGTTGGCTCATTATCTTGTAAATGTGGTCATGAAACAGCAGCCAATAAGGTATCCAGTGACATCACCAGTGCCTCCCAATCTCTTCTTGAGCAAATCTGCACATCTTGTGAGGATAAAAAGAGTAAGAAATGTGCCTGCTATGAGCTGGATCTTTGGCACAAACTCTCAACAATGAACTGAGCAGTGCAAGTATAAGCATCACATGATGCAACAGTATCAGGAACATGAGTCAAAAATGAAGGATAAGGACATCAACTCCTTGCAGCTGCAGCTTGAGATTGAGCAGCTTCAGAACCAGCACCCAAAACCTGAGGTGGAACTAAAGGAGAGCAGTGTTGGTGAAATACAGGAGCTTTTCTAATCATTTTTGTTGTTGGATTCTGATCTGTCTGCTCATACAGTGTATAGGAGTATTCTGATTGTTTTTGTAGTATGTACCCTTGATTCTGTACCATGTACTGTTACAGTTGAGGAGACTCCATACCTGTTTTCTCCTTCTCCTTCTCCTTGTTGTCTCCCGACTCCATTGTTTTTCCATCTCAACCACTCTGGCTCCTCTCTCTTCACCAAGATCTTTGCAGATCTCCAAGAATACCATGTTCCTTTCTTCACTTGGGCAGACCTCCTAAATGAGTCACTCTTTGAGGGATAGGCTGTGCCTCATTGCCTCTGGGTACTCCTCTTCCACTGCCTCCAGGACTCTCCATTTCTTCTAACTTGTTTCTCTTCTCTTGACTCTCTCTAATTCACATAGACACTGCCTCTTTATTGCCCTCTCTTTATGGGCAATATGTATCCCCTTATATTCACCATTTACCTTCACATGCTATGTGACATGACACATCTCTACCTAATTTATCTTTAGGACTCTGAATCCTATTCTAAAGTACTGTACTATATATATTAGAGTGCCACCCATATCTATCACTTTCCTTAACCTTGATATACACTTATTTGTATAGTCAACTTGTTTCTCAAGATTCTCTCCCTTGTGCCTCACCTCATTGCTGCCTCATTCTCTATTCTTCCAACTCTGAGCCAGTTTTAGTACTGTTGACTTTGGTCAAGGCTGTTCACCCTTAACTCCTCTGTGGAGAGTAAACCTAGCATAGGAACAAGATGGCACATTACACGAACGTGTACCATTATTACTCCAGTTGTAACATGTACCATGCTTTATCCAACCTGGAATATGATTGAGCAACTGAGTTTTGAGTTGATCATGGAGTCTCTGCCCATCAGATCCAATCCACTTGGTGTCTTGTCTTTGTTCTCCATCCTCCTCCTCCTCCTCCTCTTGCCTCTCTCTACCCTCATATCCATCATATCCATCCGCATATGTAGATGCAGACTGTTTTATTTCCAAGTCCTCTTTAATTTCAATAATCATGTTGTAAAGGACCAAGCATGTAAAAATCCAGGACTTGATGTATTCCCACCATTCCTCTGATTGAATTTGAACTTGAATCTCCCATAAATATTGGAATTGGCCTTTGATTGAGCCATACATATGCTCTGATCATACTTGAACCTATATTATTTGTGGATTTATGAATAATTCTAAACAGTAACTAACTACTTACCTCTGATAGATGATAGTTGAATTTCTTCTGATCCCTAGTCAAACTTCCTCCTGAAGGTTTCCTGAAAGGGACAATATACCATGTATGATAGCCATAAGCAGTATCAGCCCAAAGCCATTCATTATTCTAGAGAAATTTCCCAGGTGATTTAGCAATCTCTGTAAGCTGAAAAGCACTGGAATTATGCAGACTCCCAGGTACTCCAATAACATAATCCACAATCCATAGATTGTGGGAAAATATGATCAACTAAAAAAATATAAAACTATCCAAGTTGAATAACATATTTAAAAAAATACTTGATTAGTGACAGAACAATTTGATTTGTGATCATAAAATCCCTCTTTATGCCAGCCTTGCTTTTGATAAAGGTTGAAGAGAGTTCCATCAACAGTGAAAAAACCTCCTCTCAATTCAGAGCATGTTCTCTCTCCAACAAATGCTTGTGCCTACTTTTTGTTCTCCTGATCCCATTCATTTGCATGATGATTGAAATGAATGAAATGGCTATGAAGGGACAGAATAGCCACCATGACACATTTATAACAGTTATGGATGGTGCTAACAGAAACACCAGCCCATTCTGCCATATCCTGTGAGGTAGCAGCATTTTCATAATGTCCTGCAGCATTTAAAAAGATAGTGAGCTGGATAACAACAGGAAGTTGGGGTGAATTGGGATTATTTCCAAAGATCTCATGATCCTGGATTTTGTGAAGGATTTGGATGAAGACTTCAGGAGATACATATAGCTTGCACTGAAAGAGATGGGGGTGATCAAGCTTCCATTCATTCAAAAGATGGATTTGGGTACTGTGAGCAGGATGGGGCAATGATTGAGAATATGAGCCTTTTTCACTTCATCATGGAGAGCTGAAATGACTCCCTGAAATTCCATGATGGAAAGTATATCACCAACTTCATCATCTGAAAATATAGACTCATTACTACCAATGGCAGAAATGCCAGTGATATCAGAAAGAGAAGGGTTGGATATGAAATCAGAAGAGGATGGTGATGCTAGCATTTCTACATCAGAGGATTACTCTGTAACACCTGGGGAATGAGAGTCAGAGTCACCAGGATCTACCTCCCTTATTGCTGCACAAAGTATCTGCAGATATGCCTGAATTCCAAGTGTTTCTTGGGCTTCCTGGAGAGCCTTGAGGAGTTTTTGGTGAGCTGATGGCTGGCATATGATGGTTTGAGGCACCTATGCCATCCTGGGATCTCTTATATGCTATATCATGCTTGCATTTTTGTTATCTACTGCTTGGGCAGTGAGATAGTGGCAATGTTTCCTTTTTTGGATAGCCAGGCAGAGCCACCATCAAACTGGTGGCTAGTGCCACTGGTGCATGTGCACATGCCGCCAGCAAGCAAGCTCACATATTCAGACAGAGTCTAAATAATCCCTGATCACAGAGTGTTGCACAGTCACCCTTTTTTGGTAAGTCAAACTTTCTTTGTTGATTTTTATGATTATATAATACTTTCTTTCCTCTACTTGAGCAACCCAATTGTATGCTTTGACAAAGTTGCTGTCAAGGAGAAGCCTCCATATCACATGCATAAGTTCATGCTTGAAGTGGGTATAGATTTCATCTGTTGATGCCTTTCCATATATG
Source organism: Boletus vermiculosoides (assembly GCA_038091015.1). NCBI lineage: Eukaryota > Fungi > Basidiomycota > Agaricomycetes > Boletales > Boletaceae > Boletus > Boletus vermiculosoides. The sequence goes on from JBBPNR010000341.1 coordinate 12,874, forward strand.
GCATATATTGATATACAGATCCTGAAAGTTGACAGATAACTGCAGAATTTATCAGAATTATATACAATTGAATAATGAATACTCTATATGTGTTGTGATGACATGCTGTTGCAGTTGGCTTCCCACATGTGTACTTGGATTGGTTTTTGAAGAATGTCACCAGCAGTTTGGTCCATGGTACCTTCACCTGGTCCCTGCACTGTGGCCATTTTCTTGCCAACTCTCCTGCATGATTTCTCAACCTTTTCAGTCTTCTCAACTTGTCCCTGGCCCTTTGACATCTCTATGTGCTGGGGTGACTTGTTGAATTTCTTCATTAAGTAGTCTAGATATTTCCATGCCATTTTGTAGTGTCAAAGTGCCTTGAAATTGATCTTGGAACTGTGCATTCTATCATTTGTTGCATCAATGAGTCCATGTAGTCACAAAATGGTTTGGTGGGATTTCCACAAGGTATTTGGTCAAACCTTGCTGTTCAGTGAGTTGCTGAATCATCACACACCATTGTAACCAATTCCAGCCATCCACTCTTAGCTTGACATCTTCAATTTCCTCATTTGTGGCGATTGTGGGATTCCAAGTTCTGGTGAGTGGACTACTAAGCAGGATCAGGGCTCATAACCTGTAGCAAATAAATCAGTAGTTGCTCAGTATAGTCACTAAGCAAAAGCCTACAGTACAATGTATCTAATATGGTGGTTGTTACATAAGCTACTATCTATCTCAAGTATATTCTAACAAGAAGGAGAGAGGAGTCATTAAGTGTGTGTTCAGTGTACTTGATTGATTCCTCAATCTGATTGAGTTCACTTTAGTTGAAAAGTTCACTATTGTTTGTGTTCCCAAGGGGGCTGACATGAGGAAAAGGCAAGGAGGAATGGAAAACGAGACAGAAGGAAGCAGAGGGGTCCCACAAGTGGTGATGCTCACTGCTGCTCAGTGAGAGCACTGCAAGTCATTCACATTTGTGAAATGGGCAGAAGAGAGATGCATGCATGCATGGAGGTGACAATGGGAGAACAAGAGAGGGGGTGTTGACAAGGAATTCAAGGCAGCATCCAAGGACACACCAACATTGTTGTTGTTAAAGATATGAGTGGCAAGGGATAGAGATGAGGCATCCTCAAGTCTGTTAAGTAAATCAGTCCCCACAGCAACAACATTGAGTGTGCAAAGGACCTTGGACATGGGTGTGATGTTGATTTGATGTGTGAGAGCAATTGAGTGATGGGTTTGAGGGAATGCAGGTGGTCCATAAATAGTGGTGCCTGTGGTGTGAGCAAGAGTGAAGGTGTCATCAATGGAAGACAAAAGCAGAACAGGAGGTGAGGGTGAGATAAAGGGGATGTCATTGAGGGACCTAGGGATGAAGGTGAGGTGTTAGAGTTGTGCTTCAGTAACAACTCCAGAACACCAGAGTTGACTAAGGAGATTTGGGATGTTGGCTTCACTGTATGTGGTGTGCCCTTACACAAGTCTTGAGTCCTGTATTTTAAAGTGTTGGAGGTAATAAGACTTAAGACATAGAGACATCAAGTCAAGCAGAAGGTCAGAGGAGAGTTATTAAGACTCAATCAAAGAGAGAGGAGTAGAGGATAAAACTAATATTTGAACTGAGGAGATTACAGGAGTTCTCAGAGGTATATATACTACAGAGGTGCATAGCATGACTAACAGAGTTCATAGGGTTTGTGAATGTTTGGAGTTCAAGTGTTGTTGGAGCTGTGCTCCTAAGTGAGACACAGATTTGGAGGTAAGTAAAAAGTGGAACTAGTGCAAATAGGGAACAAGAGAAAATAGAGTGAAGTGGCATGAAATGGAGATGGATATATACAGATATATGTAACAAGTCCAGAGATCAAGAAGTGTGTCTCTAAGAAGAATGCACCAAAGTTCATAGTGGAATAACAAAGTTGTACTTAGGGGATTTTCAGGACATGACATGAGGGATGTTTGCATGCTGTTTTCCTTTGCCACCTCACTGACCTCATGGGCATTTCTTTTAGGGGCATAAGTTGCCATTATTCACATGGAAGCTGCTGTCATTTAGCACTGCTTGTTGCTGTAAGGTGAAGGTGGCATCCTGGGGCTTTCATTTGATAGCAAATGGCTTTGAAGCCTTATGGGTTGCATTTGAGTTGGTTTGGTGTGACAAGAAAGGAGCTGTGAGTTGAGTGGCATATTGTTCCCATGATAGGACTGAGAACTTGTGTATGTTTTCAAGTGACATTGTGTTGAGCTTGTCAGATGCAGCAAGGTTCTGAGCAATGACCTCCATTGAGGGAGGTAGCCTGGCCAATAAAATCATAATTTGGGGTAATATTCATCCCCTGGAATAAAACCATCTCCACCCAAGGAGTGGCAGAACTTTTCCTAAAACATGTTTTCCCTAGATTCAGGTTACATGACAGAGTTATCTCCAATTGAGGACCTCAGTTCACCTCCACTTTTGCACTCGAACTCTCTCACCTCCTACACTATGACATTGTTATGATATGTAATATTTTCAAACTTTTATTTTCACTTATTTTGTACAACATTTCACTTCACACTATTCAACACATTGCATGTGACCATGGGAAAGGTCACCTGATCAACAATGATGTCATGACACATGTTATTAATTTCTGCTCTTCTCTCACACTGTCATACTTCTTTTTCCCATCATAATCTTCTCTTTCTCACACTCATGTACTTTACTTTGACCATCTTTAGTAATTACCTATTATAACACATTGGTCCATGCATACTCATTACCACTATATATACTGGTCTCATGTATCATACTTACCTCAGTCTAATCCACTTGTCATTTCTGTCCACTGGCATCTACAGTTTAGGACCAGAAGTATTAATTAAGGACCAAGACTACTTATTTTTTTCCATTGTGTCCCTTACCAGTTGGAGTTCAGCTGTGTCAAGTCTGGCTAGTGGTTGTTCAAAAGGGCAATCATAACAGACATTGCCCTATCTACCACCTATCACCCCCAAACTAACAAAGAAATAGAACAAGTCAACCAAGAACTAGAAACATATCTGCATCTCTTCTGCCAAGACAACCCAACCTCCTGGGTGGATATTCTTCCTCTAGCTGAATTCCATCACAACTCCATGACCCACTCAGCCACCCAGGACTCCCCATTCCATCTCATGATGGGATATCATCCCCAAAATTGGACCTATCTTTGTTCCTGCTCTTTCCAATCAACTTGGACAAATCTCTGCCACCAAAGATGAAGCAAAAGCAGCCTTAGAGCAATCACAATAGACAATGGCCAACTGCTCCCATCAGAAATACACCCCATTCTTAATGGGGCAACAAGTATGGCTAGAATCCACCAACTATTATGACCAAGTAACAATGGGACATGTTGGAGTGTCAACTGGTTCCTATGACTAGGTTGACCTCAAAGAGGTTATGTAAGTCATGAATGAGCTATGGCTGGGACAACTTGTAGAGTTGGATTGTGACTGAGCTAGCACAAGCTAGTTCAACTACAAGAGCTACAACTGGGACAACTTGTAGAGTTGGGTCATGGCTGGGCTAGCACAAGCTAGTCAACTACAAGGGCTGTTCTTGAGGCAAAGGTATGAGATGAGGGTGAGGTAAAGAGCAAGAGAGGGGAGATGTCTCAGGGAACTGGTTGACTATGCCAAACGGTGTATATCAAGGTTAGAGAAAGAGAGAGATACAAGCAGCATGTGAATATGTATATATAGTACAGTCCATTAGGGCAGGTGTCAGAGTCCTAATGATAAATATAGTAAAAGGTGTGTTGTGTTACATAGCACATAAGTGAGTAAATGTGGATATAAGGGGATATGCATTGCATGCAAGAGAATGGGATGAAGCAGGCAGTATTTGTATGAAAAGGGAAATGAAGCATAGCCATAAGTAAAAGAAGATACAGAAGGGTCCACCTGAAGGCACAGAAACGGAGAAATGCAGAGGTGATGAGGCATAGCCTAACTGTTGAAGAGAGTCTCATCCAGGAGCTCTGCCCACATAGTGCCAGGGATGTCTAGATGGTGATTTCTGAAGATCTCTTTCCAGAGGTCTTGACTGGAGTGGTTGAGGGTGATGGTTGGTGAAGGAAACAGAGACAGTTGGTGAGGAGGAGGAGGAGGAGGAGGAGGAGGAGGAGAAAATGATAGGGGTTCCTCAGTAACTGTAACACCAACCTTCCCCTATTCTCAAATAGGAAACTCTCCCCCAAATGACATGGCCTCTTTAAAATCAAAGAAGCAATCTCTGCAGTCACTTAGGAGCTAATCCTACCTAAACATTGGAAAATACACCTTGTATTCCATGCATCACTCCTGACCTCATACCTGGAAACTGATGAACACAAACCAAACTTTCCCCAACCCCCTCCAGATCTACACATGCAGAAGAGAAATACGAACTGAGTTATATCATCCAACACAAAGAAAAAGGCTAATTATGTCAGTACTTAGCTGCATGGAAAGGATATCCAATCTCTAAAGCCACCTGGAAAAGAGAAATCAATTTTGCATATGCCAAGGAAATCTTGAACAAATATAAAGCTCTCCATCAACTCTGATTCCCCATGTTCTCACCTCTGTCATACAACTCCCAGATCTCCACTGCCCTCAACCTTTCCAAGCACAACCTAGACTTCCTTTGTTGAAACTTCTTCACCTCAAAAACCCCCTCCTCCACTCAACCTCTTACCACAACCAAACATCACTATGAATATGCTTGTTTCTGCCATCTCCCTTATTGTCCTTTCCACCACTCATATTAGACCCACTACATGTCCTATTAATGATAACATCCCCACCATTCCTCCAGCAAAAGTCCACCATCTCTCCCCTTACCTCAGAAAAGTAGTCTTTGCAATCATTCTCCAGGCCTTCTTCTTCAATGACTTCCTTCATACCCACTATGCTATTAATGGCTCCCAGCAACTCTTTCACTTGGTTGGACTGTATTAATGAATTTATCTTTATCTCCACTATCAGTTCTTTAGACAGAATGACATGCAATATACAACAGGATCAAATAACCCTGCTTTTACTGAGTCCTTTTTGGAATCAGAAATGAAGTACTGGAACTCCTGTATTGTGCAGGATTCTGCAGAGTGGTTAACAATGTGGAATCAAGTGACTTTGCATACATCATCCAACCCATCCTTGCTTCTATCACCCCCAAAGAACAACAACAATATCTATCCAACACTCTCATCCTTCCTAATCCCCCATTTATCTGAGTGACCTATTCCCCAGAGAACAAGTACCATCCCCCATCTGTCCTGGAGAACCCTGCTCTCCTTCTCCACTCCATATTCCACCCCCTGCTCACCCTAGATCCCCTACCTTGTTCCCACCCCCTATCCCGGCTGATCCTTCAATTATTGAAGAAACTATCATTGAACTCAATGCTGGTTGCATCCGCACTTCCTCCAACCCCAGAGGAATGCTCCATGATGTTCCCAATTTCCTCTCTCACCTTTGCATCAGCAACCACCCCCTGTTCAATTTGTTGAAGTCACTTCCCAAACTGGTCCCACCTGTTGTCAACAACCTATCCACTCCTCATCCTTTTCTACCCAACCTATTCCCAACTCTCCTAGAAGAAATGGTCCTAGACCTTGATGAAACTGTTTCATCTGTGGCAACCCTGGACATGTGCAAAGAGAATGCCCCAACCACCTCCCCAACTGAAACCCCCTGTCTGATTCCTTCAACTACTGGGACTTCAAAGTCAATGAAGGAGATCTCTTGGGGCCAGACTAAGGGTAATGGATGGATGGAACCATCCACCTTACAAAGGGGAAATATTACAATAGATGGCTATACCTTTCATTTCTCTTCATAATAGTACTACCTCTTAGATGGGCATGACTCATACTTTCCTCCTGATAGAACCAGTGATCCTTCAGACACTTCCATTCTCTCTGATCAACTTGCACCTCCAATCAGATCATAGTTCCATACCCTACCTATTCCTTCCTCTTTCTCTGTTATCATTGGATTCTCTTTCTTCCACTCTTCTAGAACCAACCATCCATAATTAGTAATATACTGCCTCATATCCTCAAGTATATACTGTACTATAGTACTACAGGTAACTACATTGTATTTAGAGCTACTATTAGGCTTCTTGTCAGTGCTAGGGAACTGTGTGGGTGAACCCATGGTCTGCCATGCCTGGGGGTGGCTGTGAGCATGAGCATGTGGAGACAAACACAAACACAAATGATTGTGTTCATGTTCATGGTTGCACATGGATAGGGGTGGGAGTGGGGGGACAAATATGAACATGAACAAATATGAACATGAATTGCAATCATTTGTATTTGCATTTGTTTGTGTTCAGGTTCAGGATGAGGGTGAGAGGTACAATGGCACAACATTCACAATTGTGTACATTATACCATTGCTTCTATTAGCATACAAATGAGGATGAGGTAAGAGCAGGAGCAACAACACAACATGCATCACTATGGATATTATATCATGGCTCCTGCAGGATGAGGGGGAGGATGAGGTGGGTGACAGAGATGGCAATGACAATGGCAGGGGTGATGGTGTAATAGGGGGGGACAACAAGATGAGGTGAGATGGAAAGATGAGAGGAGGGGACAAAGACAAGGACATTGATTAAGGAAGGTGTTGGATAAGAGTGAGGGCATTGGATGGTGAGGTGAGGTGAGGGAAAGACAAGATGAGAGCAAGAGCAACAACACAAGATGTACAATCATGCATGTTGCATTATTGCTTCTATAGGACAAGGATGAGTATGAGGGGAAGTGGAGGACAAAGCAGAAGTGTGGGTCATCATCATCTAGCTGACAAGAGTGAGGATGAAGACAAGGACAAGGATAGGAATAGGGGGTGGTGTAATGACAGCAAAGGTGAGGGGGGATGTGAATGGGGGAATGTAAGGGCCAGGAGGAAAAGAAGGAAGGAGACATGAGGGCAAAGAAGGAAAGGCAGGTGATTGTGTACAAATGCAAATGGGTGGATATGAGGGCATTAGATGAGGGTGGGAACAAGTGTCATTCATGTGATTCAATGACTTGGACCAATGCACAAGTAACCCAAAAGCTTTTCAGGGTGTCACCCAGCACAGTCAAACATGTCAAACCAACCCTTGTGTGGCTAAAGATATGCTACAAAGTGGAGGGCATTATTGACAAGCCAGTTTGTGTGAACCTCACCAATGAAAGAGAGAATACCATCTAGATGGGTATACTATGCTATTGAGTCAGTGGAGAAGAGCAACATGGAAATAAGCAACATGTGTGAGATGTGCATCCTGGCCACCAGACTAGCTGGAAGGCTCTGTGTGGTGAGATATAATGCTTCTGTGTCAACTGAGCCTGGATATTCTGCTTGATTTGTAACATCTTTCACCAATGCATGTCTTTGGAGCCAGTGCAAAATTGGGGGTTGACATGCAGGTTGCAAAATTGTGGTAGATGATACTAGCATGTACATAGTCAATTTCTCCTAGCCTATGCTCAACAGCTGCAGAGTGCAACACATCTTAACAATTTGCCTATAGATGTGATATCAAGAGGTGGGTCTCATTCAACTAATGGCATTTGAGAGGGGCCTTGCTTTGTATATGTGCACTCACATCATCAAATGATTCATCAGCTCCCTGAGTCAACACATTTCATCATTGCTGTCATCCATGCCTCCTGTGTGCATTCAATACTTTCAGCTCAACCTCTTCCATCCTTGTGTACTCAACCTTGTCAACTGATTTGTCAGACTTCACTGGTTGATGCTCCTTATCATGCTCTCACCTGTCTCTTCTGTGTGCACTTTTGACATCTCAACACCCTTAATATTCTTGTCTTGAACTTGCCCTTTTACCTCTTTGTGCCCCCAGTGTTATGATAGCTCTGACAGACTACCACTAGCCAGACTTCAACACAGAACACCAAACTGGCAAGATGAAAAAGTAGAGGAGAAAGGAATAGTCTTGGTCCTTAATTAAAGTTCAGGCCTCAACTATAGATACCAGGTAGACACAAATAACAAGTGGATTAGACTGGGGTGTTAAAATATAGAGTACAGGTATATATATGTGTGGATACTATGCATGGACCATGTTGTGCTAAATAGGAAATACTAAGTATGGTCAAATGAAATACATGGTTGTGAGAAATAGATGATAATGATGGGAAAAAAAAGAGTAGCATCATGAGAAAAGAGTGGAAATTAAGAACATGTGCTATGACATCATGTGACTCTTTCCACAGTCATATGCAATGTGTTGAATATGATGAAGTAAAATGTTGTACAGTGGGCAAGTCCAAAAAAATTACATATCATAACACTCAATCTTACTGGGAAGGTTCTGTGGACTCATCTGATTTGTTTGGTGGCTTCATACATTGTTATTGGGCACCCAGGATTCTCCAAGAGAACTTCACTTGCAGATTATTTGATAGTTATACATAAGTACTAGTCAGAGCTTGTTGATCACACAAGGAACACAGTAGTACAGGACCTGGGAACCAGCACTGAAATCTTATTTTCTTACCAAACAACCTAAGCCTGTTCGCCAATGGTACCCTGTCCAAATTCCTGTTCCTGAAACCCTATTCCTGTTCTCTTGACATCACCATCACCATTCTATTCCCATTCTCATGGCATTTCTGCCAGCATCCTGTCCCTGATCTCCAGGCTCTATGCTGTGCCTGTTCCCATCTCTGTCTCCATCCTCTTGGCATTCCTCCACCTCTGCCCCTGCAGAGAGGCATATGAGTATTACCACCACCATGACACTAACCCATACCTATTGCACAGTAGTAGCATCCTTGGCATATCCATTCTTATTTATCTATAAATACTTTGCAATGCCTTTGTTGGCCATTTTTAATCACACAGTTCAACATTTGTTCATGCTGTGCCTTATGTGTAGCTTACCAGCAGGGAAATCATTCCACAAGGATATTGCAATTGCAATTGAAGTGGCTCAAGTTAATGAATACAAGTATATATATGTATGCTATTATGAATTCCTTTATTGACTGGGTAAGTGAGGGCAACACCCACTGGTACCACTACTATGCAAGTGCAACAGGCTGCAAGGTAGCCCTAGCAACACTATGTAGTGATCAATGTCAGCTTCCCTGAGCAATGGCACTCAGACTAGTAGGATTGCATTCTCTTATAACAGAGCCAGTCAGTGAAATTGTGAAAGGATACACTTGCTGCTAGTAGTAGATAGGAAAGACTGTCAACAGTGACCATGCTAGTAAAGCAGGAATTCAATCCTCCTATGCTATAACAACTGTCCACCAAATGACTCCATCCTTTAGGAAGGCAGAGGAGCAATAAAAGACAAGGAAACTCTTAAACAACAACTCTTCCCTGTAACTACTTTATTGCTGAACCTCCATCATTTTCATTTTTTCAACTTGAACTCACTTCCAAAACCATGTCATTTGATATCCAGTTTGAATTCCAATTCATATCATCAATATATCCAACTGCCTGGATCCCACAAATGGCACTGGAAAGTGACCCAATTGGAATTATTACATCTCCCTTCCAATTTCAGAGCTCCATCCTCTGCTTTTGTCTTGTGGGGGGGAGGCTCCCATGTCCTATTCCAGGCTGTCCTGCTTTCACCAACAGGAGGAACTGGGCTATGAAACACATGCACAAGACTCACAATTTCAATGACAGAATCTCTATGTTTGATGGGCCAGTCAATAAGCACAAGAGTATACTCCATTCTGCTTTACTGACTGCTTGTGTCTAATATCCCTTGTGTACATAGCTCCTGCAGAGAATACTGAGCCTATGGATCCACCAGTCAATCATGGTGTATCAAATGGCACAAACAAAACAAGTAAGCCATTTTATTGATGAACCATCAGCTTAGCCTTCTGACATGCATTACCCCAACTCAGGTGATGTAAATGCCATGCAGATCCAAGGTCATGCCAGTAAAAAGAGTTAGTTGCCTCCTCACCAGCAAAAATACCTTCATTCCTGTTGCTGACTCCTTCAATCCTACTTAGGCCATGACAAGGGAGTGACCATATTTAACCCTGGGGTTAATTATCTGCAAAGAGGTGGAGTGCTTGACCTGTTTGACATGTGGTTTTATCATGGACTCAATGTCTTCATCTGCCAGGTATCAAGTATGCCTTATCTTGGATGTTGTGAAGGGCCACTGCAAAAGCCAGCACTGCATTAGTATCACACCTCAGGCCATAGAGGATTTTCAGGTATTCAGCCACTGTCATCACATTTATAAAAGGCCTGAAGATGTATGTACTCCTTTTCCAATCAGGTGGCTCCATCATACAAGGCTTGCCTGCTCCTCAAACCAGCTTCACATATGGAGAAGTGGGATGCAACTCTTTGTCAAGGATAAATGGAGAATGAGGAAGCACCAGCAGAGCAAGCATCACTGGGCCAGATCATTGCAGCTGTTGACACATTGTGTATGTAAGGTGCAAACCTTGTTCCAGGGTATTGGAAAGGCCTATTTTGAGGTTGAAGGATCAGCCAAGGAAGGCAAGGAATTGCTCCTGCTACAGGTACTGAAGTATGTATGAGCTTCTTCCAACAGAGACTGGAAGGCAGTGATTGCCACAGATAAGAATCAAACCCCTCCAGTGCTGCTTAGAATAACTGGATGGGCAAACCACTTACCTGATATACAGGCCAGCAGGAACCTCAGTGCCAAGGCCTTGACCCTCAAGGCAAAGCAGACTATGGACAAGCTTGGTGGTATTTTACCAGGCTTTGAAACAGCAATCAATACATGTTTTGAATGTGGGCAAACAGTGTTAAATGGGCAAGCAAGCAAGCTTACCATGCTAAAGATGCTCATGCACAGAGCATGTTGTGAGTTGCTATGAATAACAACCACTAGCCAGACAGACACAGCAAACACCAATAAGCTGGCAGGGACAGATGGAAAGAAGAGAGTAGTCTTGGTCCTTAATCAGAACTTCCTTACTGAACCGTAGATGCCAGCAGGACAGGAATGACAAGTGGATTAGACTGGAGTGCTACAATATAATGTACAGATATATATACTGTTGAGAAGTGAGCATGGACCAAGTGCTGTAAATAGTAATTACTAAGTATGGTCAAATGAAAGTACACAAGTGTGAGAAAGAGAAGTTGATGATGGGAAAAAGAAGTGTAGCATTGTGAGAGAAGAGTGGAAATTAATAACATGTGCTATGACATCATTGTGGTCAGGTGACCTTTCCCACGGTCACATGCAATGTGTCAAATAATATGAAGTGAAATGTTGTACAAGTGTTCATAAAGAAAAGTTTGAAAATATTACATATCATAACACTACTCCCTCTTTAAGACTTGAATTCCAGACAAGTCACGTGAAAGTTCGATTCGGTGAAGTTTTCATAGGGTGAAAATAAAGATTGAAAGTCCGCAGCGGAAAGTCCTTGGAGTTTACGTGGTGCGGATGGGTTTAGATGATGGAAATCGGCAACTGCATCAGGGGCAGTGTTGATAATGTCCGATGTTTCCCATGTACGATCTGTTTCGTCGTAACCTTTCCAGTGAACCAAGTATTGCAGCTTCCTTTTTACAAAGCAGGAACCAGCGATGTAATCTATTTTGAACTGTTCTTCTCCTTCTTCATCAATCTCGATCGCATTTGGTCGTGAGACGGGTTGACCAGGTAAAGTTTCTCTATAAGGCTTAATGCGAGAGATGTTGACTGTGGGATGAATGCGGATGGATGTTGGAAGAATCAGTTCTATGGCATTTGGAAGAACCCTTTTGATCCGATAAGGGCCGATCCATTTTTGTGTGAGTTTCTTTGCTGTATAAGGTAGCTTTAATTTATCGGTTGATAACCAGACTTGCTGGCCAATAATGTACTCCGGAGCTTCTGACCTTCTTTTGTCAGCAAACTGCTTCATTCGTTCTTTAGATTCCTTGAGAGCCTGCTCTACTTCTTTGTGTGAATGGCCAAATTCTTTTCCAAAGTCAGCACCTGGATCTGTTGCTTTTCCTTCGAAGCCCATGCGAGGGGCGTAATTACATGTGATAGTGAATGGAATGGAACCAGTGGAGGTGGTGAGAGAATTATTATGGGAGAATTGAGCCATTTTGATCCAATCTGCCCATGCCTCTTGCTTTTTGGATACGTAAGAGTGGAGATATTGTTCTAGTTCTCTATTGATACGCTCTGTTTGTCCATCAGTTTGAGGGTGGTAAGCTGTTGAGATCTTTTGGGAAATGGAAAGAAGTTTGCAAAGTTCTCGTGTGAAGTCCGAGATGAACTAAGGTCCGTGGTCTGAAACTATTGTAGAGGGAAGTCCGTGGATGCACCAAATATTGTCTCTAAATAGAATAGCTAAGTCCAAAGAAGAAACTGTGTCATAACAAGGAATGAAGACTACTTCTTTGGAGAAGTGGTCTACAACAACACAGATAGCCGTGTAGGTGTTGGATTTAGGTAATCCAGTAATGAAATCGATCGAGAGATCTTCCCACGGTCTAGTAGGTGTAGGTAAAGGAATGAGTTTTTCTGCTGGTGCCTTTGAGGATCCCTTGGTTTGGGTGCACACTTGGCAGCTATCTACATAAGTTTTAACGTCTTTGGTCACTCCAGGCCACGAGAAGTGACGAGTAAGTAAGTTAATGGTACGTCCATGTCCGCAATGTCCTGCGATTGGATGATCATGACATAAAGAAAGAAGTTCTATACATAATGGTTCGGGAACAAGGATTTTGTTTTTGTCGTTTTTGAAAATATTACAATCAGACACAAAAGAGAAATCTTGGATAGCATCAACACCCAATTTGGATGATTCTTGCCTCAAAGATTCCATAAAAGAAGAAGATAATTGTACGTTGTTAATAAAAAGATGAGGAGGTAGTACAGTAATGTTTTCGTTGTGGTTCTTTACCGCATCACCATGATCAGGTCGACGCAATAATGCATCTGCTCATCCGTTGCTTGATCCAGGTTTATAAATAAAGACGTAATTGAACTCTTGAAGAAGTGCGTGCCATCATGCTTGTCTTCCTGAAAGAGTTTGTGGCTTTTTCCAGTATTCGAGATTCTTGTGATCTGTCCAGATCTCAAAGTTCTCTCTACCGATGAGGTAATGCCTCCACTCTTCTAAAGCATGGATGACTGCAAGGAGTTCTTTGTCATAAATAGGATAGTTCCGCTCAGTGGAGTTGAATGAATGGGAAATGAAGGCGCATGGTCGCCAAAGTCCATCGTCCGATTTGACAGAAAGAACTGCTCTGGTTGCTATATCCGAAGCGTCGGTCTCGACTCTCATTTCCTGATCCCGATTAGGGTAGGCTAAAAGAGGAGCCGTCTTGAATTTGTTCTTAAGCGTGTCAAACGCTTTCTGTTGTTTGGGACCCCAATGGAAAGGAACGTCTTTTTTGGTAAGATCGTTCAGGGGTCGGGCAATGTCCGTGAAGCCTTCAATAAATCTACGATAATAGTTGCAAAGTCCCAGGAAGCCTTGTAGTCCTTTGAGATGCGTGGGAATTGGCCAGTCCATAACTCCTGACACCTTCTTTTCCTGCATCTCGACTCCCTCTTTAGATACTACCATACCCAGAAAGTCTACTTTGTCCTTCGAAAACTGACACTTTTCTGGTTTCACGTAAAGGTCACTCTCCTCCAATCGGCGAAGAACTTCCTTCACAATCTCCTCGTGTTCAGCTTGCGTACGTCCTTTGGTAAATAACATACAGTCATCGATGTAAATAACTAATACAGCGTACATATCGTTAAATATATCGTTCATCATGGTTTGGAAGGTAGGTGGAGAATTTGTCATGCTGAAATACATTACGGTAGGTTCGTAAGCACCAATAGGGGTAACGAATGCCCCTTTCCATTCATCGCCTTCTTTGATTCTCATGTTGTTGTAACCCCAATGGAGATCAAGGCAGGTGAACATGTCGGCGCCCTTGAGCCGATCAATGAGTGTGGGTATGAGAGGCAATGGATAAGCATTTTTGATAGTGCCTTCATTTAAATATCTGTAGTCCATAACGAGACGTTTTTTGCCATCCTTTTTGGGAATAAAGAAGACAGGTGCTGTTTGAGGGGATTTTGATGGTCGAATGTATCCCTTCTTGAGTTCTTTTTCCACGAACATGTGAACTTCATCCATTTCTATGTCAGAAAGAGGAATGACGCGTCCTTTCTTGGGAATGAAGTCTTCCTTAAGATCTATGGCATGATCCCAAGGTTTTCGTTCAGGCATACGTTCTGATTCCTTTTCTGAAAACACGTTTAGGAAGTCGTGGTAAACTTCTGGCACCTTTTCTTTTAATCCTTCTTCGATAACGTGGATGGAGGGTTTCTCGCTACATAAATGAGGAAGTGGGGGGTAGGGTCCACCACCAATGACTCGGCAGTATTCCATACAACGAGGGAAAGAAATAGTTTTAGCAAACCAATTAATGTCCGGATTATGGCAATAGAGCCAATCGTAACCAATAATTAGATGATGAGAACCAAGTCGAGAGACGTAAG